>CM064529.1:37301756-37441756 GCA_032716605.1 Paralithodes platypus
CCGACGCTCCACAACTTAAGGGTTGTAACGAGGTCTTTGCCTACATCGCCGCGCGACGTGGGTGGGCGCCAACTCAAGAGAGACGTCGGGAGAGGTCGTCAGGGGCCTCAAAAAAAGTTTGACACGAACAACTCTCATGAGCTGAGTCGGCGGCTAGTAATTGGACGGGGGCGGGGATGGTAGGCGGTCGGCGTCGGGCAGTGTCCAGTAGGCGCCAGACATTACAAAGGTGCCAGCCTGGCTGTGTCAGATGCTGCTATAAGGTAGGAGGGCGACCCGGTAACGCCCAGGCGGCGTCATAGGGGGAGGGCATACTGTGAGTCCTCGACCTGGCAACTTCGCACGGGACATCGTTGATAGAGGGCCTTGGGGGTGTTTTTTTTAAGTTTGATGGAGGTTTAGCGAGGAAACTAAAATATTAATGAATAAATAAATAAACAGACCCCCCAAAATCAGTAATACCCCCTTAATCCAATCCCATCAACGAGTGACTATCTATAAACCCTTTCAATGGTGGTGACGTCTGTTTTGCCTTAGTTCTGCCCTTATCGGGAATTTAGATAAAGGTTAAATTACATATCACTGGTACATGAAATATCCCAACAAATAGTTATATTATAATTACCAACGACGTAGTCGTTGATAGGTGTAATCCAGTCCCCCACACGCGGCTAGTTCAATTGCATGACATGTAGGAATGTTCACATAATACAATATCGATACAATGAACTTAGCTTAGAGGACTGGTGATGTAGGACTGTTGTTAATATTATTAGTAGTTGTAGCACATGGTGAACTGTGGGTTGAGTCAGGGCCGGGGGAGGAGATGTTGGCTGTACGGTGTTGATTGAGAGACTAAAGGGCCGGCGTCCGATCGCTTCGCGAAATTACATATGGCTGCCGGCTCATAATAATTATAACCCATAACTTGGTTTCATAATACATCTAGAGCTGATGTAGATATTTATACATTACAGTTAATATTTAACCTAACTTAAGAATAAACTCCAATACACAAAGAACCAGCCGAAATCGTACAAGCGATACGATACCGCCAAATTCAAATGTCCTATTGGACCAAACCTGTCGGGATCATTACCCTATTCCCGACATATTGCCCGCCACCAAAAAGGATATACAGGAGCTATATACAGAGAACAAAAAAAGGACATCGAAGTCAAAGATCACCTTGTGTGATCTTTGATCTCCAAAGATCCACGGAACTCATAGCCGCCCTCCTTTTGGGACGAGCGCCACCTGAAGCCTGAGGAGGATCATCCTTCTCATCATCAGCTGCCCCACCTCGAGGAGCACTGTCACCAGCACTCTCCCGCGGAGGGGTATCAGTAGAGACGCCAGGATCATCCGGCAGTTCTACATCCTGCTCCAAGGGATATAACCTTACGACTGGGCGAGTAGTAACCCCAGTCGAAGTTCGTATTTTAGCAACCCTTATAAGACCATCAATGCCCTGGAACAAATCGATAATCCTCCCAAGCTTCCAAAATAACCTAGGACGCTCATCATGAATCAGGACGATATCCCCGATACGAGGCCATCGTTGATTCGTCCCTTTGATCTTATGAGAGTGACGCTCGCGAAGAGACAGCAAATATTCTTGGGTCCACCGTTTCCATAGATCGTCGGACACCTTGTTTACATACTGGAAGCGACGACGTGTGGCGTCAGCATTGCCGAACGTAGGGTCATGCAGATCTTCGTCATTGACGGACGATCTAGGAAAGGTATTAAGGGTTCGTCCACGTGTCATCATGGAAGGCGAAATAGGTAAGAGGTCATCAACATCTGCCGAGGTATAGGTCAAGGGCCTGTCGTTGACTAACATCTCAATCTCTATTAAGATGGTTTGCAACTCCCGTCTGGTCACCAGTGCCCTTCCTAATACCTTCTTCAAGGCAGATTTGACGATACCGATTGTTCTCTCCCAAATCGCCCCGAACCATGGTGCACGTGCTGGTATAAATCTCCATTGACAACCCTTTCCAGTGAGGGTAGCCACAACCTGCGGGTCATCCATTAAACTCTGGAGATATTTAGAGGTCCCGACAAAACAAGTCGCATTATCGCTCATAATAATTTGAGGGAAAACCATTGCGGCCTGCAAAGCGTCTTAGAGTATGCAAAAAAACCCCTCACTGGATAGGTCGTCAATCAATTCAATATGAATCGCTCTGGTTACCGCACATGTGAATAGGACGGCATATACCTTTATGATATTACCGGGCGATTCTCTAACATGAATCGCTCCGGTGTAGTCTACCCCGGTTACCTGAAATGGTTCAGTCCTTTGTACCCTGAACTCAGGCAAGGGAGGTAGATCTACTGGGAAGTAAGGCTTACCCTGTAATCTTTTACAGATAGTACAGCTATTGTGAATCCCTTTAATTGCTTGTCGCATCTTAGGGATCCACCAACGTTGTCGCATATACGCCAGAACATAATTTACGCCAAAATGTAGGCATGTCCGATGGCATTGGCGAATCAACATTTTGGTAATCAAATGAGAGGAGCTAAGGAGGACAGGATATTTTGCAGAATCAATAATGTCCGCCTTTTGTATCCTGCCTCTACACTTAATTATGCCTCCTTCCATATATAATCCTAGCTGCCTCATTAAGTTTGAGGGTTTGGCCTTTGACTCCTTGCTCAGGATTTGATGTTCAGTAGGATAAGATTCCTTTTGTACTAAACATATTAGTTTTGCTTCTGCTGATCTCAATTCATGGAGTCTGATATGCTTCGAATCTTCACTAAGGAAAGACCCGTGAGCCCGACTTCTCATGTTGGATTTAGCAGAGCAGTCATACACAATACGAACAGGAGTGGTGGAACTGTCCTTTTTAATCCCATGGTGAGCAAGGTAATGGATGTCATCCCCATACTCACTGAGATCTACTCTCTCCACAAATCCACGTTGTACCTGCTCGGCCAAAACTGCCGCATAAGTCTCGCAATAACTTGGATCCTTGACAAACTGCTTCTGAAGCCCACGCAACCTACCAAGTGCTAGATGGAAATTAGTAGGTAATTTACTCTTGTTATCATTCCAAGGGAGCCTTATCACATACTGACCTCTGCCAGAGTCATACGTTACAGTCTCTTCATACGAGCTTAACGCTAGCTTGGACTCACGATCAAGTTCATGAGGGTCAATTCCAATATTGTCCAAGTCCCATAGCTTATCTATATCAGTACATGTATTATCAGGCACATTTGGCCTAATATATTTATCTATGGGGCTTACTGCTACCTTGAGGACCGTAACCACCTCCACCTGTGTGTCTTGAGAGGAAGTGGCATAGGATCCAGAAATGGCATAACCTTGGATCGTGGGGAGCATTATTAGCTTATCTACCGCCGATATCCAGGGTGAACCAGGTCGTAGTAATAATCAGCTCCGACCAGTAGCATAATACCATTGTTAGCAGAGAGTTGATCATCAGCCAGTTTATAACCCTTGCTTCTGAGATATTTCAAATGTGGTTGAATCTCTGATGCTATATAGAAACTGGGTAGTGTGTCGACCACAACAGCCTTGATGGGACATACCTTTTTTCTATAAACATATGAAATCTCCACAATATCATAGTCACTGGAATCTATTTCACCAGTGAAACCATGGAGACGCAAATTCTCTTGACCCTTGCTGGTACACTTGAGCTGGGGTAATGATGACCGCAGAACGAATGACCTCTGTGAGCACTGGTCAAGTAAGGTGCGCGTCATTATAGTATTATTATTATTACTCCCCACTACTGGCAGCATCATAGTAGGAAGCAATTGACATTCTCGAGAAGCAATGGACATGGCAGATACTTTATCACCCTCGCTCTTACTTTTCTCATGTGACTCTTTGGGGGTTTTCCCCTTTTCTTTGCCGTCGTGCCGATCAGACTGGGTGCAAAGGGAAAACCAATGTTTCCCCTTGCAATACTTACAAGGTTTGATGTAGGAATTGGTGCAGGTACTGTTGAAGTGGTCTCTTGCCAGACAGCTGGTACATAACTTAAGCGATTTAGCCTTGCTAATCTTCTGTGTAGCCTTAGGATACTTAGGACACTGATACCACAGATGACCGTGAACACTGCACAACTTACAACCTAATGATATTGGCCTTTTCTGTTTAGGAGAAGTCTGTACCGGGAAAGCTGCAGTAGATGGCGACATCTCCACTTGTTGGTAGTGTCCAGTACTCTCCATATTGAAGACTTCAGTCTGGTACACCTGCACCAACGCTTCCAAGTTTAGTGGAGAGTCGCTTAGTTGTCGTCGTAAGATTTCCCTTAAGGGAGAGGGTATCTTATTCAAGATATTCACACTAAATATCTCCTCCTTGGTGACGGCCATTGTCTCCATATATCGGAGGAGGCTCTCAAAGGAGGCATAGTACTCCTTTAGGTCCGCCACATCATAGGATGGAGGATCTAGTGTGAAGAATTTGGTAATTAAAGCGGTCTTGATGACTTCCACTCTCCCGTAAGTTCTCTTCAGCAACTCCACTGCAGACTCGTAGCTGTTAGCTTCTAGCTTGTACCCATCGACTAACTTCAATGCCTCCCCTTTCAATTCACCACGGAGATATGTGAACCTTTGGATGGATGTGAGTGTTTTATGATGATGGATGGAACACTCAAAAATATCCCAAAATCCAGTCCAGGTAGCCGAATCCCCGGAAAAGGTAGGCAAAGTAAGCTTCGGCAGGTTAAAAAACCAGTCGCCTTTGGTGTACCGGTATCCTTAACAGAGGTTGATTCTTGGGTGGAAGATAGTCTGGCTAAGGCTGTATTAACGTCCTCAAAGTACTCCAAATCTGCCGACATTTCTTCTTCCACATCGTCAGTAACTGTTAATAAACCATATACCTGCTGAGAATAACTATCATAAGCAGCTAGCGATTTAGTAACAGTAGCAATTTTACCTTTTATCTGATCAGCCGTGGCACTTATTAAAAATTCATCAAGATCTCTTAAACCTCTATTTAAACTTCCTTCATCCCTCCCTTAAGAATCTTAAGTTTCTTCAAATCTGTCATCGTTAAGGTTTAATTTTAAGCAACTTAAACTACTATGAGGTCAGACTACAAACCGTTAATCGCTTGAATCAACAGCGGCAAACCCCCATTACTTAAGAAATTTACTCAAAAAGAATTACATAATACTTACATCCCCCGTAATATAAACTATCGAAAGGAAAGTATCTACTAGACAAAAGAATTAAATACTAAATCCATTAAAAGAAAGGGTAAGGTGAAGCACTAATTATTGTAAGCCCTTTATAGGTAAGCCTAGTTGGTTAAGCTACAATCATGAGGTCTGACTATTAACTGTCAATCGCTTAGGAATTAACAAAGACCGAAACTCATGACCGCCACTTTAAGCAACTAGGCCTAGGCTATTATGAAATTTAAAGATAAAAGGTCACATGAGAACCCTCCCCACTAGCAAAATTAATAACGAGTCCCACAATGACACAACACAACTAACACCACAGGCACACCACCAAAGCGAAATGAAAAGCCACCACAGACACCTGCAGGCCTAGACTGCCTAGCCTAGCCTATGAGCGCGAAATGGCGCCCGACGAAATTACTCCAACCCCAATCTCCAGCCCAGCTAACCCACCAAAAAAACGCCAAGGATCACACGCCCAAAAAAAAACTGGAAACCAGTCCCAAAAAAGATAGAGACGGTGCCTAAATGGTAAAAAACACGGGGGAAGAAGCTGGGTCTAAACTAGGGAAATGGCAGGCGGCCAACAACGCGCGAGGCGGCACCCATTTGTAAGCCCACAAGCGTCAAGGAAGCAAACAAAACGGTACTACGGTATGAAAGCTGTAGGGCACGAAGGACCAATATTTATCGGGAATTTAGATAAAGGTTAAATTACATATCACTGGTACATGAAATATCCCAACAAATAGTTATATTATAATTACCAACGACGTAGTCGTTGATAGGTGTAATCCAGTCCCCCACACGCGGCTAGTTCAATTGCATGACATGTAGGAATGTTCACATAATACAATATCGATACAATGAACTTAGCTTAGAGGACTGGTGATGTAGGACTGTTGTTAATATTATTAGTAGTTGTAGCACATGGTGAACTGTGGGTTGAGTCAGGGCCGGGGGAGGAGATGTTGGCTGTACGGTGTTGATTGAGAGACTAAAGGGCCGGCGTCCGATCGCTTCGCGAAATTACATATGGCTGCCGGCTCATAATAATTATAACCCATAACTTGGTTTCATAATACATCTAGAGCTGATGTAGATATTTATACATTACAGTTAATATTTAACCTAACTTAAGAATAAACTCCAATACACAAAGAACCAGCCGAAATCGTACAAGCGATACGATACCGCCAAATTCAAATGTCCTATTGGACCAAACCCTGTCGGGATCATTACCCTATTCCCGACAGCCCTACTTAGACAATTTTATGCAGCTTAAGAACGGTCTGTGGGAGTTAAGAGAGATAAATGAGAGGAATGGAGGTCTTGTGATTGCTACAGGCCCTTCGTAAGCATAATAAAATAAGCTAATTGTTGCCAGACTATATCGAGAAAGACGTCACCGGTACTGAAAGGGTTAACTATAGATGGCCTTGTTTTACCAATTACTCAATGAACCACTTAATTAAGGGGAGATGGGTGCTCATTTATGGATCTTGTTATTATGTTTTAGTTTCCTCTCTAGATCTCAAACTTAATAACCCCCCCCCCCCCCCCCTCACACACACACAAAAACGTCGCCTCCGACGGACCGGTTTCCATCGGTCGGGGTCAAGTGTGACGGAGTAGGGGTCCAGTGTGACAGGGTGGCCGTCCATTGCCGCCGTAGTAGCTATAGGCGCCGCCCTACCTACTATAGGAACCGCTCATCAGGAGCATTGTTGCCTTTTCCTTCTGTCTAGCATGGTCGCCGCTCGACCCCTTCCAGTTGCCGTCAAGCAGCGTGCTCGTTCATAGTGCCCACCGTCGGTGTCCCATCCCTCGATCACCCACGTTACTCGGCAGTGGTCTCCCCCTTCTATCGCCACTCCTTAAGTCGTGCAGCGTCGGCACTTAATTCAGCATAGTGTGACACTTGCTTTAGTAGATTGGTGGGAAGTGCACAATGACGTGAAACTTGAATAAAGCAAGTGTCACACTATGCTGAATTGAGTGCCGACGCTCCACGACTTAAGGAGTGGCAATAGAAGGGGAAGACCACTGCCGAGTAACGTGAGTGGGCACTATGGACGGGCACGCCGCCTAATGGCAACTGGACGGGATCGAGCGCCAACCATGCAAGACCTAAGGGAGATAAATGATGCCGCTGGGAAAGCGCCATGCGCCGTAGCGTGCAAACTGGTTGGCGACAATGCTCCTGAAGAGCCTATAGATACTACGGTGGCAATGGACAGCAACCCTGTCACACTGGACCCCTACTCCGTCACACTTGACCCCGACCGAGGCAAACCAGTCCGTCGTAGGCGACTTTTTGTGCGTGAGTGTGTGGGGGTATTAAGCTTGAATGAGCGGAAAACTAAAAACATAATTAAAAGATCCATAAATGAGCAAATAAATACGCCCATCTCCCCTAAACCCAGTGCTTCGTAACCTTTTCCGACATCAGCACCCCTTGTAGTAAAGTTTCACAGTCCAGCACCCCCTTACATCTGGTTACTGGAGTCACATTTGCTACACTAATATAAGGATAAAGTAAACGTAAATGAAGTATTGCTTAACATTTTTTTGGCGCATTCTCCAATAATGATACATTAAAGATGTGAATACTAAGCATGTGATTTTTGTTGTTGCTTTTGTACGACTAATTTCCCAAATTGAGGCTTAGTGTGGGCAGGAGACACCCTCATGTCAATACAGGTACCTACCCGATAGCACTATCGTTAGTGAGTGCTGTACTGTATTTTATATATTATTTTGTAATAGTATAGATATCTTATCAATATTTGTATTTTGTACTATTGTTAATGTCTTGTCATGTTGCAAATTTGATTTTAAATAATATTTTGACATTTAACATGTAGTCTCTTTATTCATGCAGAGTTTAGTAAAATTGGCCAGAACGTCCCGGACTTCCCAAACTTGACTACTTCCTTTAACGTGACGATAGTGCGTTGTTATATGTGCGATTAGTTTGCTTGGGAAACAGATTAACTTGCTCATGTAGTAATGTACACCCTAAGTGGTGGATTGTGTTCTTTTATTTAATAATTTTCATTTTAGTAAGCGTTGTTTCCACATAGCGATTTTGATAATTTAATTTGACTTTATATTGTCCTTGTCCCAATTTTGGTTTGTTTAGTTTGCAAGTTTTACATTTTAATGGACCAGTCCATCTTGAAGGCAGTTCCGGGCTTTTGTTTTGATCTGCAGCATAGCGGAGAATGCCTTCTCACACAAATAGGACGTTGGAAGGGGAATAATCATCTCCAGTGCTGCTCTCGCAATTCCAGGGTATGCTACGAACTGCTGACACCAGAAGTCAGACAGCGGAAGGCCACAGAATAATATCAGACATCCCTGGTTAACCTGCAGGTCGATGAGCTCCTCCTTCAAATTGTTATTATCACTCATGTCTGCCAAGAAGGGCTGTTTAATCCATTCTGGATATGATCCTTGGGAAAGTATTGTGCCATGGTGGTCTCAAGGTGCGAGAAGTGAGTAGTGATATTTTCTCCAAGCATGGGACTAACCTTATTATCCCCCAGCTTCTCATCCAAGATTGGAAAGTTTCCCACATTCCCTCCTTGGACTCGATGCTTCCAGAGGGAGATCTTCTTCTTGAAGGCTTCTACCCTCTCTGCACAAACAAGCCTATTAGCATTTGAACCTTGCATAGACAAATTGAGGTCATTCAAGTGATTGAAGATGTCTGCCAGATAGGAAAGAGAAAGGAAGAACATTTCGTCTTCAAAAACAATTTCAGCATAGTTATTGTGATCTTCTCTGAGGAACATTGCAATTTCAACATGAAGCTCAGCTATACGGGTCAGGACTCTTGCCACGTGAGAGCCACCTTACTTCTGAGTGAAAGAGAAGGACTTGATGCTCCGTCCCCACCTCCTCACAAAGCAACTTGAACACTCTGTGGTTTAAGGGGCGACCCCGGATGAAATTCACGACTTTAACACAGACATACATAACTTTTTGAGTTGAGGTGGCAGTGCCTTTGCTGCCAAAGCATGGCGATGGAGAACACAGTGGTTAATGATGATATCTGGTACTTTTTCTTTTACTAAAGCAGTAAAGCCAGACCTGCACCATATCATGGCTGGGGCACCATCCGTGCAGACAGACCCAACTTTCTCCCACTTGATCTGATATTTCTCAAAACACTTATTTAAGAGTCTGAATATATCTGCTGCCTTCGTTGTTGTTTGCAAAGCATTGCAAAAGAGGAACTCATCTTTATTTTCACCATCCTTGATGTACCGGATATACACAATCAGTTGATTCATGTTGGAAACATCAGTTGATTCGTCCAACTGTAGGCTGATGCTGGTGGGACTGTCCTTAATCTCCTGACAAACCTGGCCCAAGATGTTGCTGCTCATATCTGCAACTCTCCCTGCGATGACATCGTTGGACAGAGGGTCTTCCTTGATCTTCTTAGCTGCCTCTGTTCCCAGAACTAGTTCCACCATACGAATGGTACAAGGCTATATCTATGTTTTCCGGAGCTGAATGCGAAGCCTTCTGCCTGATGCATTGGTATGCCACCTCGTACGAAGCTTGAAGAAGGGACTTCTGGGGTGGTTTGAATCCAAGTTGGGGCAATGTACCTTTCTGATCATATCTAGCTCTCTTGGCCTTCAAGGCTTCGAGAGTCTGTTCTTGTTCTGCTGGATGCTTTGCCTGGTGTTCTCGAAGTCTAGGAGGCTTCAAATTAGAGTTGCAAATAATAAAATGGCAGGTCATGCATTGTGCCCGGTCAACACCTCCCCTATCATCCATAAGTTCAGTGAAGCCATATCATTGTTTACAATGTTCTTTGTTTATTTGTACAGCATTTCCAGCACCCCCTAAAACTTATTTCAGCATCCCCTGGGGGTGCTAGCACCCCAGGTTAAGAAACACTGTCATAATAATTAGGTTATTGTATTATGCTTATGAAGGGCCTGTAGCAATCACAGGACACCCATTCCTCTCTTTTATCTCCCTTAACTCCCACAGACCGTTCTTAATAAGATGCATAAAATCGTCTAAGTAGGACAGAACTAAGGCAAAACAGACGCCACCGCTATTGAAAGGGTTCATAGATAGTCACTCGTTGATGGGATCGGATTAAGGTGACAGTGGTGATTTTTGGGGGTCTATCTATTTCTATATAAATTTATTTTTTAGTTTCCTTGCTAGACCTCCATCAAGCTTAAAAAAAAACCCCAAGGTCCTCTATCAACGATGTCCCGTGCGACATTGCCAGGTCGCGGACTCACGGTATGCCCTCTCCCTATGACACCGCCTGGGTGCTACCGGGTTGCTGTCTGACGCCTACCTACCTTATAGCGGCGTCTGACGCAGACAGGTCGACGCCCTTGTACCGTCTGATGCCTACTGGATGCCGCCCGCCTACCGTCCCCGTCCCGTCCATTTCCTTGACCTCACTATCCGCCGACTCAGCTTATGAGAGTTGTTCGAGTCGAACTTTTCTTGAGGCCCCTGACGACCTCTCCCGACGTCTCTCTTGAGTTGGCGCCCACCCACGTCGCACGGCGATGTAGGCAAAGACCTCGTTATGACCCTTAAGTCGTGGAGCGTTGGCACTTAATTCGGCATAGTGTGACACTTGCTTAAGGACAATGATACCTATATTTGTTTGTTCCTATGTAAGTGAGAGAGACAAAAGGCAGAAATGCCTGTGACGATTGCCTTCCCAGAGTTGAAAGAGTAACAGGGCCAAAATCAAGGGACGTTCGAGCCAAAATACCTGGACACACGGAGCTTGAATCAATTTAAGTCATAGGAAGAGGGGAATACTGATTCTGGTAGAGAGTTCCAGAGCTCAGCTGTTGAATAGAAGAAAGAGTGATACTATCATTTCACTCTTGGCTTCGAGAGTTGCACAGAGTTGCATTATGTTTGGTAACAACACAACAGTTTCGACTGTTGTTATAGTCCTCTTCAATTGGGCATAAGACCTCAGAACTTGTAAATAGTACTTCAGTAAAGCAGTTCAAGAAGATAGTAAACAGTATTTTGCATACTCTGCAATCAGTGCAATTATCTACAGCAGAACTCTTTCCACTTCAAGTATCTCCTCAAAATGGACCACAAGGTCTATATATACAAACTATTTAATTTTAATATATATATATATATATTATATATATATATATATAATATACAGTATATAAAATTATATAAGTCTGGGAGACAAAAGTCAGAACTGTCTGTGACGGTGACTCAAGGGACGTTCGAGCTAAAATGCCGGGATACCTGGAGTTTGAAGCAAATTCAAGTCATAGGATAAGGGAAAGACTGATTCAAGGAGATAGTTCCAGAGATCAGCTGGTGAAAAAAAACGTTTCACTTTAGGGTTGGAGAGTTGCACACAATTCACAGAGTAGGGGTGGGATTGTGTTGCAAGATGGGTACTATGTGCTCTATCTCTTTCTTCTTCGTCACCCCACCCTTACTAATCCTCTCACACTTTTAGTACACTTCTTCTTACGATGGTTGTTAACCCACTCAATGTCCCTTATTGTCATTGGTTTCCGATTTCCGGATTTAACGCTTGCAGAAATACCCATGGCAGGCCATTGTGACTATATCCTATATTTATCCCCGTGTGCTTCGAAACTAATGGCCGGAATGCGTTTCCCTTGTCAAGACATATTGATGATTCTTGTGAATATATATGACCTTGCTGTGGCATCTCATTACTCCATTTATCTAAAACTACTTAACTTAGCCTAATCTAAGGTGACGTAACCTATGTTAACCTAATCTAACCTTGCCAGCAGGTTTACATGCAATATATATTACTATATCTACCCATGCCACCCACGATCACTTATAATCAGTTCAAACCACCAACATTCAATCAATATGTATCAGTAACCATCCATCCACACCACACAACCAATTGCTGCACACAAACAAATTCGTGATTACTCAATCCACTTTACTATATTAGATTTATATGTATCTATCTATTTGGTGAGGGTGTTTACTCAGGGATTTCTTAGCTCATGTAGTTAGCGCACATATGTCAGAGAATGATACTTGCCCGTTGTTCTTCTTCTCCCTGTCATGTTTATCCCCAGTAGTGAGGCAGTTAGGTAGAGAAATTGTGCATTTCGTGATATAAGTAAAATATTTGGCACACGCATTCAAATAGTCAATATAACCAAAATTAGATATTGGGCCATCATAGGCTTACTCTACATTGGCTTTGGCAGCCCCCTTTCAATTACTTTTCATATGAGTTCTTAACCCTTCCTGCCCGGGCAGCTTTTTAAAAGGACGCACCTAGCGAAGGCCCGGAGCCCAGGCATCCTTTTAAAATCCTATGCTTGAAAGCGTCCTTAAGGGTGCTTTGAAAGCCGCGCCCCTAAACGTTTGTAAACAAAGCCAATCGGAGCGCCGCCAAGCCTCAACAAGAAGAAGAAGAAGTCCGACCTTGTCCGCCATTGCCAGTTAGAGCGAAAATTATTGTACCAAAGTGCCTGATATTGCTAAATCCGCAGGATAACTCTCTCCACGGAAATCGTCATCACACCTGAACCAGTTGACCTAGAGATCCCTACTTAACCCTCTCACGTTCTTGACGCAATTTTGAGCCTATTAGGGATACTTTAAAGCCTCTGTTACCATCAGGGGTATTTAGAAACCTTTAGTTTAGTTACTTCAACCTCTGCAGTTGTCTTTGGGTTAGCTGTGGGCAGAGAACTAATTTTGGAGTGGTAATTATAAGTGTGAGAGAACTCTATTTATTATTGCTAATCTGGCAACCTCTGCATCATAAGGATGTGAGAGGGTTAACGGAAGTCTACAGATACAAGTAAGGGCTACATTTTGAGATTTGTGTGAATTTTCTAGCAGATAAAATAAAAAAAAGGCCTATGTTTATATACGTTTTTTGGCCAGATCGCCCGGATAGGACTATCGACATCTATAAATGCTGCCCGGGGAGGAAGGGTTAACCGTTGTCTTGCGGGGGGTTTTGGGCTATTTTGGGCATATTCAGTCCCTCCTGAATGATCAATCAAGTATCTGCATGAAAAGAAATTTATTCAGCAAAAAACTAGGCGCTAAAGCTTCAAAATGAAACCAGAATGAGCTACGTAGCACTCGTCGTTCTCACGCAGTGGTACCACTAACATGGGAGTTTAGCGTATAGCGGCATATTTTTTCCCGCTATGCTCACTACTGGCAACACTGCCGGCCTCTCGAGAACAAAGGGAGCGCGAGTCAGTGGGCGGCGGTAAGCCCTGGGTGTCGGACGTGTGGCCTGCTGCGCTCCCGGCCATTTGCCTTCGATTTTAACCCTTTAAAAGCCTTAATAATGCTCCTAACTTGCTGCAAATTGGAGCCAGACTTAAGGCGGGCCCCGCTACGAATGGGTTAAGCACTGATTTTTGCCCCAAACTGTATACCTTGGTAGAGATGTCAAACTTGTTTCAAATGACTCGTTTGGATTTGGGTAACAGCATATATTCAGACAATGTTTGGCTAATGTTGACCGTTTGACGTGTACTGGTCCCTATAGTTCAACAAATTAGTGGTAAATGGCAACATTACTTACCAATTTGTGGCATGATGATAAACCGCAGCAAACTGTACTCATCAAACGGTCAACATTAGCTAAAACATGTCTGAATATATGTTGTTACCCATGTCCAGACGAGTCATTTGAGACTAGTTTGACATATCTACCATGGTATACAATTTGGGGCAAATATCAGTGCTTAAGAACTTTTTATGGAAAGTAATTGAAAGGTGGCTGCCAAAGCCAATGTAGAGTAACCCTATGATGGCCCAATATCTAGTTTTGAATATATTGACCATTTGATTGTGTGTGCCAAATTTGATACTTCTATTACGAAATGCACAATGTATCATTCTCATATTATTGTTTTGTTCATACACCAAGACAGTTTACATAATCTGTTCGCTATACTAGCTGCAATAGCATATTTCAATCTCGGTATGTCTGTTATGTGCGGTAGCGCTAATAAGTCATGACCCAGTTGTCATTATGTTTCGCTTGCTCTGTGCTGTATTAATGTCTGTCAGATATTGAATAGAGTGGGTAAGTGTATGAACAGGTTTGTATATTTCACTCGATATGAAGAAATGAAGCTTAGATATTGCTGATACTAATTATTGATCAAAACATACTTGGTGGCGAGATATCACTTATTTGCGCGATTGTACAGTCACGAGCATATACTGCAACATCAACCAAATAATGTTCGCCCTTTCGTCTGCAAAGGTATTGCTAAACTTGTTATTCAAACTCACAATTATTTCTATATTTCATTCTACCTATTGTCAGACTATTTTATTCAGCTTAGTATAAACCTCTCTTGATGAAGGAGTTGGCGTTATCTGGTTGATGTCGCAGCAATTATGCTTGTGACTGTAGGCTACAGTACAGATTGTAAGCGGTTGGAGTAATGTTTTAATACATTTTAAGTTTAACCTATAGGTATCCATAGATAAATGCATTATTATAACATACAAGCACTGATATTATATGTGGTTCCAAGACTTCCTTTGTAATCTCTAACGTTGTGAACATAACACTACAAACTCAATAATAGGCCGTTGTGTGGGTAATACCGCTCTTATAGTGTTGCTCTCATGTCCCTTCGTATGTGTTCAACTTTGGTTCTCTCTGATAATGGTTCTTTATATTCACCGACTTTGGTCATGAACACTTGGAATTCAGCTTTTAGTATCGCTGAGCCTTATATTTGTCAGCTGCCTTCACCTAGCCTTTGTGGCTTGCATATTCTTGGTTCTTTCTCTTGGACTAGGTTTCGTTTTCGTTTTTTCTTCTGATTTTGACTCTTTTAATTAAGTGATGCCGAATATGTACTTACAAATGGTTTATTTTTTTAAGAATCACACCGTATATGGTACTGGTTATTGAACAAACAAAATAAGGTATAATATTAATACAAAATCACACTGAATAACAAAACAAAAACTAAACTGAAATCTACCCACATACCACAAGCTAAGGTTAGTTATTTCCTCTTTTCCCTCTTCTATATGGATACAAAAGGAGACCTGGTAACTGGTATTACACCTCACGACTGTACTATTTACTATGCAATCATTATTTACATCTCATATAGGTTTAAGGTGAAGTTACTTTCAATGTACAGTATATTCATGTAGGTGACTGTATATCCTTTGTATTCATTTTAATTTCTTGTACACCTGGAGGTTATTCAACCCTTCTAAAACTCATGAGTCAAAGTTCCTTCCCACGCCCTTTAAGCTTACTCGCACTCTTAGGTTGTCACCCAGGATATGTACAGGTAAATCGGAAGTGTAGATCACATGATGGAGGTGTGCTTGAGGTGTGTAAGAGAGGTGAGAGGTGTGGAGAAGGTTGACAGACATTAGCTACGGGGACGATAACATATCCCCAGGAGACTCCCTCTCAACTTTAGGGAATTCTCTCTTACTTATATAATTATTTAGTACTTCTGTATAATTCTTCAGTTGTTACTTGAATAGATATCAAAGTTGGTTTGGATACCACATTTCTTTAATTTCCTTTTACCTATAACTATCAATATAATATTTATATGGTAATTGGTGGTGGCGGGGAGGTGTGGCGGAGTGATCTTGCCACTGGACTGGCAATCCAATGGACCAGGGTTCGAATCCCAATATGTCAATAGGAAGATATTATTGGGATGGAATTTGTGCTGTATGTGCTGTATCAGTGCATTACCACAGCACACCGAAACGCCAAATAAATACCCTCATTGTGCCCTGATTAAAAAGCATTGTATGAATATTCCCATATTCAAAAATATGCTACAGGGGGGCAATGCCTAGTGAGTTGATTGCTCAATAGGTGGCATTCTGAGCGTGAGGGTCCAAGCCTGGAGGATGAGACTGTGAAGCACAGAGGCGGAGCAGTTTCAGAGATGGAGTTGCTTCGCGCCGTGAAGCTTCGCATGTCTCACTCCCTAGACTGGAACAAGACCTCACGGGCCTCACCGTGTTCAACGGTAGAGTGTAAAGGCTATCAGCCTATGCCCGAGAGGGTATAGTAGTTGGAATATAGAAAAAAAAAAAAAAAAAAAAAAAAAAAATCGATCTTATCTATCTATCAACGAGCAGAGGACGGAGAGCTGAGATCTACTTCCAACATCAACTTCAATCAACCTACTATATAACTCAAAAGGACAGAGAGACACCTTTAGTCATCCTTACTAGGAGTTAATAGTTAACCCTGATGTATATTCTGACATACGGAGCCCTGTATGTTTATTTAAGAGTTACAATTAAGAGTTGAAGGAGTGCCGAATTACCCAGGCGGCGAAGCAGACCAGCGAGCGAACCAGCGAGTGGGAAACCAGCTCGTCTGCATACCAGCAAACAAGCCTTCACACCTGCGTGCGTCATAGGGGACCCTGCAAACTACTTCGATGACCCGACGCTATGACGATGATCGACGCCAATCGACGTCATTGGACCACGCACCTCTTATGCAACTAGAGGAGCTGTGATTGGGGCGCGCACCATCCCCCGCCTCCTGATTCGTTCCTACACCATCATTGCATAGTATATAAGACCCGAGTAGTGGGCATTCAAATCAGTCTCATTTGGAGTTGGGAAGGTGAACTTGCAGCTGGAGGAAGACGGGGTGAAGTATTATAATGGGATTGTGACTGTCAGTCAGATTATATAAGTGTGTGTTAAGTGTGTTCGGTGTAAACACTTACGTTATGTTGGCTAGTGAGATATGTGATTGGGAATTAACGTTAACGCTATTATTATGTACTTAACTATTTGAAATGACTGACTTGTGGACTAAAGCAACTCTTCAAGTAATTGGGTTATGATAAAAGTAATACTAATGTTTTATATTAATACTTGCGAGTTCTTTAATTTTCTTTTAATTAAGCTTACATTGCTGGTAAGAACAAGAACGGTGATACTATTGTCTCATATTAGTAATATCGCCTTATACTAACATGGCTGTTTTAATGTTACTTCTAGTGATTTCCTAAGCTGAAGACATTTTTTTTAGCTTCAAAATATTATTTTTGCTTTTCATATTATTTGAGTGAGACCTGAATCGAATCTATGAAGCGATCCTGTAACTTAATTTACTCATAATCAAACCTCAATGTTACGTGGTTAAGAAATACATTTATCTAATTATTTCATATATATCTAACTTTTTATGTGACTTTGATATTAATCCTGATAATAATAATATAATACTATTAACGTAAAACAAGAACCAAGAATAATAACTACATTAAATATAAATAAAAGGGCATGATATAAAAAAACTATCTATTCATTTCAAAAAGGGTAAGAGACAGAAATATTCTTACCTTAATATTTATCTTTCAAGACTTGATATATAATTAATAGTCCTTCTTTAGATATAACTTATTCGGTTCATAACCATAGCCTACTAAGCTTCGGTTAAATAATAATTCTTTATAAATACTACATGACTTTAACCCGGGAGCTGCGGGGAGACTCTTAAGAGTTCCCCCGGCGCACTGCGGGGAGACTCTTAAGAGTCAGAGAAAACAAAAATCAACTTTTGACATCGAAAAAAAAAAAAAAAAAAAAAAATTTTTTTTTTTTTATTTTTTATTTTTTTTTTTGGCCCCTGGGCCATGCAAAATCTCAGTCCTCTACCTCCCCTCCTTCCCCACTTTCCTCCTCTCCTTCAGTAACCCCCTTTTTTCCCTGTTATTCCCTATTCTGAGGTATACTTTCGTGCTAACATTAGAAATCTGATTGGAGGGTGTGGTCATCACTGATAGCAAGCGAGTGCAAGAGAGAGAGAGAGAGTATCGATCGACTGTGTCTCAGTGGCCTTGGGGGAAATTGGCGGGAAAGCAGATTGCCTCACCCATACATTATACAACTCGCGGGCTATATCTCCGATTTTGACCATCCAAACGCTGTTTTCACTCGTTTTATTGTTGTTTCAGGTTAATACCTTTATAATCAACCCATAATAGGCGCATATGGATAAGTATTAATGCTATTAATGGCACAATGAATATTTTAGTGACGGAAACACCTCAAATACGTCAGCACAGGGGGACGTTTCCAATTACCCCCATGCGCACTTCAGAGGTTAATTAGTTTCAGTATTTTTCCATAATTAAAGAGTATCAGTCAATAAAGGATACCAAGTCCTAAGATCCAAAAGGAAAGGAAGCAACAACAGATTTTGTTTTATTCGATTTTTTTTTGTTTTGCCTTCAGCTGACTGATACCTTAATATATATCTCTGTGCTATCTAGATTTATCAAGTTAACCACTTGAGGATCAAGATACGTAACAGAAGAGTGGCGACCTTGCCAGGACTCGTTTCATACAGTTTCACTCAGTTTCATTACCGTTTCACTACTTAAAAATCAAATATTAATCATGCCTGATCTAATTAACCCTCTCACATCCTTATGACGCAGAGGTTGCCAGATTAGCAATAATAAATAGAGTTCTCTCACTCTTATAATTACCTCTCCAAAATGACTTTTCAGCCCACAGCTAACTCAAAAACAACTGCAGAGGTTGAAGTAACCTAACTAAAGGTTTCTAAATACCCCTGATGGTAACAAAGGCTTTAAAGTATCCCCAAGAGGCTCAAAATTGCGTCAAGAACGTGAGAGGGATAATGACTAAGATGCTCGAGTTTTCATAGAATCAGAACCCACAGCCCCTGATATTGACCGTCTGTCAAAATCCGAACTGAAAGTGCTTGCCTCACATCTCCAGTTAACTGTCTCAAACATGTCCAAAGTAGAGGTGGCTCAGACCATAAAAACCCACCTGTTCCCTGTAGAAGGCGGGGAGGGATACGGAGCAGTTGGTGGGATCCCGAGTAAACCTAGCCAACTTGATGAACAATTACCACCGGGTTTTACCGGTGATCAATTATTCGAACTAGAACTAGCCAGAATAAAAGCCAGAGCAACGACCGAACAATAATTGTACGGCTCAACTAAATGTCAATACAAATGCTCCCTTAATTGCTCCCACTCTGGGATTGACTATGACCAGTGTCATTCCACCTTTCACTGAGGATAATGTACAGGATTTCTTTGTTTTGTTTGAGGAAGTTGCTGGAGGTGTGAGGTGGACAAGAGATCAATGGCCCTTTATGTTACAAACCGTTTTAACCGGGCAGGCTCGAGCCACGTATTTGTCAGAAGTAGCAGAGGTTCGGCAGAATTATGACTATCTCAAAGAAGCTATCCTAAAAACCTATCAATTGCAGCCTGAGGCATACAGGCAATCTTTCCGTAAAAAAACAGAAGAAAGTAGAAGAAACCCATAAGGTATTTGCCAGAACCATGACTAAATCTTTCAACCATTGGGTCAAGAGTAAGAAAGTCACAAGCTACAACGATCTGAAGGAGTTGGTCCTGTTAGAAAATTTCCTATGGAAAATTGATTCTTCTGTAGCCTATCATTTAAGGGGGAAAAAGGTAGATTGTCTTGCCGACGCCGCTGACATGGCTGACACATACGTGCTCAACAACAAATTTCGTGGAAAGAAGCCCTACGATAATTTTAGTTCTAATTCTAAGTATCCCAATCACAAATCTGACAGACCCAGTCACAAGCCTGTAACGTCTTCCCCAGCTAGCCAAAATAGAATAGTTCCCCCAACTAAAAAATGCGACTCATGGCAATGGTAACAGAGGTGGGGCCCAAACTAATAGTAATGCTCAAAGAGGGAACATTCCCGTATCCCCCAAAGTATGTACTTTTTGTGGCAAGAGAGGCCACCTAGCTTATCAGTGCTGGGCCAAGGAGAGAACCGGGAGATCGGGGCAGACAGTTGCCGCCGTATCTCAAACTCCATATGTGCCTTTAATGCAGGACTCTCGACAGAAGGAGTACCTAGCACCAAAAGTTCCTTTAATACAAGACTCCCGACAGAAGGAGTACCTAGCAGCTAACGTAAACCATCTAGACAGGGGTGTAGTAGCATGTGTGGTGCAACCCACTAGGGTTAAGCCAATAATAATTTCACCATCAATGCAGGACAGTTACCGTCCCTTTATTTCATCTGGCAACGTGAGATTAAATGGTTGTATGCATGAGGTAAACATTCTGAGAGACACAGGTTCTACTAGCACCCTCATGGTGAATCCTTACACTGAGTGCCCACCTGGCGAACCAGTTATAATGAGAGGTGCTGGAGGCCAATTTTATGCATACTTGGTAAAAGGCGAAATTGAATGTGAGTTACTACAGGGTGAGGCCACCATAGCTTTGTGTAGGTCCCAAGATATCCCTGTGCCCCCACTCCTTTTGGGGAATTATGTAGCAGGTGAGAAGGTCCGACCAGACCCAATTTTGTCACTTTCCCCTGTTAACGAGCCAATAACCGGTGAGCTCGAAAAGGAGATGCCAACAGTTTTCCCTGTGTGTGCTGTCACACGTTCAATGTCTCAAGTAGCAGTTCCCTCAGGCAGAAATGTACCGAATGTAAGAGTTGATGAAAGGGATGATGAGAGTGTGAATGACGCTCCAACTGTGCCTGATGATGTGACTGAGGTGGATTTATTTGACACCTTTATGGCTCATCTTGACCCTAACAATTTTTTTTTTTTTTTTTTTTCTATGTGATTGAGGGAGGCAAAAGGCATAACTGCCTATAGCGAGTGCCTCCCCCATAGTTGAAAGAGTGACAGGGCCAAAATCAAGGGACGTTCGAGCCAAAATGCCTGGACACACAGAGTTTGAAGCAATTTAAGTCATAGGAAGAGGGAAAGACTGATTCTGGGAGAGAGTTCCAGAGCTCAGCTGTTGAGTAGAAGAAAGTTTGAGAGTAACATTTCACTCTTGGGTTGGAGAGTTGCACAGAGTAGGGGTGGGATTGAGTTGCAAGACGGGTACCACGTGCCCTACATAAAGGAGGTGGTATGCACTGGGATAGCTCTGAGGAACACTGATTATTATAGTAGCGATAGAATAGCGAGAGAGATGCAACATTGCGGCGGAGAGAGAGAGATTGCAGAGAGTTGGTGAGTGGACGGGAGTTAATGATACGAAAGGCCTTCCTTTCAACTTTGTCTAGGAGAGCAGTGTGAGAGGAACCTCCCCACACATGTGAACAGTACTCAATACAATACAATACAATGACCATGAAACCCCTCCAAATTGTCCTAGTGGCCTGGTAGAGCTACAGAAAGATGATAGAGAATGCAAGGAGTTAGCTGCCAGGACCATGAGTGAAGAGGAATGTGCGAAGGAGGGTGGTGAATGTTTCTACCTCAAAGGAGGAGTATTGTGGAGTAGATGGAGACAGCCACACAGACCAATCGATGACGGGGCCTGGGACATCCATCAAGTAGTAGTCCCCAAACCTTGTCGTAGAGATATCTTGGAAATGGCACATTGTATACCATTGGCAGGACACCTAGGTGTGAGAAAAACTCTAGACAGAATCAGAGCCCACTTTCACTGGCCAGGAATGCATGCAGATGTAGTGGAGTTTGTAGAGTGTGTCACACTTGCCAGATGACAGGAAAACCCAATCAGAAGGTGCCTGTACATCCTCTGGTGCCCTTGCCCGTCTTCAAGAATCCTTTTACTCGGGTGGTAGTGGACAATGTAGGCCCATTGCCTAAGACTTCCCAAGGTAACAATCATTTATTAACTATTATGGACATGGCAACTCGCAACCCAGAGGCTATACCCTTAAGGACTACCTCTGCTCCAACTGTCATCAAGGAACTGTTCAAATTCTTCACCAGAATGGGTATTTGCACCCCATGAGGTGCAAAGTGATCAAGGAACTAATTTTATCTCTAACATTTTCCAGCAGTCCCTGAAGGAGTTGGGTATCGAGCATGTTAAGTCGAGCACCTACCACCCAGAGAGTCAAGGGGTTCTCGAACGGTATCATCAAACATTGAAAGGAATGTTGCGTAAATATTGTACAGAGACCGGAGTTGAGTGGGATAAGGGGGTACCTTTTCTTTTATTTGCTACTCGTGAGGTTCCAACTGAATCCCTGGGTTTTTCCCCTAATGAGCTAGTTTTCGGTCACCAGGTAAGAGGTCCTTTGCAACTATTGCAGGATAGCCTAGTTGGCCAGGAGGCGAACCAAAACCTCCTCAAATATCTTTCAGATTTCAAACCCGGCTGAGATCCTCATGTGAGTTTGCGGCTCAAAACTTGACAGTGGCTAAAAGCTCCATGACAGAAAAGCCCGTGAGAGGGAGTTTCAGCCCGGTGATGAGGTTTTGGTTCTGCTCCCCCTTTTTGGCCAACCTTTATCTGCCAAGTTCAGGGGCCCATATAAGATAATTCGGAGGGTGAGCATTACCGATTATCTAGTAACTACCCCAGACAGGAGAAAGCCCATGCAAGTATTCCATATAAATATGTTGAAACCCTTCCATAGGTCCCCTGATTCCTCTCTTCCAGAATCTCCCACTGTGGCAGTGAATGTCAGGACCTGTGGACAGCCTGGTGCGGACAAAGTCTTCAGTACTCTTACTGACCCGCAACAGACTGTTCCAGAGCCTGAAGGTATCCATGCAGACTTTGACTTGTCATGTAGCCTATCCAAATTTCAGTATAACTCAGTAGCTTGGGGGGAATTACCATCTAAACTATGTCATCTTCCCTCTGATCAAGCGAACCAACTAATCTCTGTTTTATCTCAGTCTCCCAGTGTGTTCCGTGATACTCCAGGGCTCACTTCTTTGGCCGTGCACGACATCGACGTAGGGGATGCAACTCCCATTAAACTATCCCCTTACCGTGTCTCACTACAACGCAGGAGTATACTGCAGGTCGAGCTTGACTTCATGTTATCAAATGAGCTGATCACAAGGGCCTTAAGCCAGTGGAGTAGTCCGGTCATACTTGTGCCAAAGCCAGACGGGAGCCATAGGTTATGTATGGACTATAGGCAAGTTAATGCTGTCACAAAGAACGATACCTACGCACTGCCACGGATCGACGACTGCATTGACCAGATTGGTACAGCCACCTATATCAGCAAGATTGACTTATTGAAGGGATATTGGCAAGTAGCTCTCAACCCTAGAGCAAGGGAAATATCATGCTTTGTAGTCAACAATCAAGCCTTCTGCTGTAGCGTAATGCACTCCGGCTTGAAAAACGCTCCAGCTACATTCCAGCGCCTCATGAATTTGGTGACTGAAGGGGTTCCTGGATGCGTTGTCTACATCGATGATATTCTTATCTTTTCACAGTCAAGGGAGGAGCATCTTTACCAACTTAGATTGCTGTTCTTAAATCTTGCTGATGCCAATCTGGTGGTTAATCTTAAGAAATGCACCTTTGTAAAGAGTACGGTCCAGTATCTAGGATATACGGTAGGTCAGGGGCAGGTTGCAGCTCCTTAACCCGGGAGCTGCGGGGAGACTCTTAAGAGTTCCCCCGGCGCACTGCGGGTAGACTCTTAAGAGCAGAGACTTTGAACACGTACCAAAACCGCGCGTTTATAGCCAGGCGGCTGAAAATTGGTGTGGGTATAGTACTACATGTCAACTCTCGATACCACCCCGCCAAACGCTCGCCCCGCACTCGTGCAAGCACCACCGCGCCAGTAACCACGCACTAGTCATGGAGCCTACACGTCCCTCACGCTCGCTCCCTGATGACACAACCAGCCCTCCTTCTGGTGGTGTTAGCTGCTGTGGAAGGCAGAGGGTGGCTGCCAAAGACCCTAGCTACCAGTACGACACGCCCTACAGCTCAGAGGACGAATCACCAGCACCAAAAGCACGTAAAACACGTGCAAGCAGGGCAATGGCACAGAGGTCATTGGTCTTTCGGGACACTGCCACCACGACCCAGGCCACTGCAACAACCACTACCACCACCACTGCCACCACTGCCACCCCTGCCACCCCTGCCACCGGTACCAGCGACGCAGGAGGCCGCCCTAGGGCTGCATTACCTGCGGGGGCAGGAAAATGAAAGGCACGGGCGTAGGGAAAAGAACCCGTACGCCAGCCACAGTGCCCCTACCACCACCAACACCACCAGCCGCCCCTGGCCCGGCTGCCCCTGCCGCCCCTGCTGCCCCTGCCGCCCCTGCCACCCCTGCTGCCCCTGCTGCCCCTGCCGCCCCTGCCCAAGGAACAGGCAAGGGGAAGGGGAAAGGGAGAGGGAAAGCGACTGGGAAAGCGACTGCTGGCCCTGGTGTCCCTGCCGGCCCTGCTGCCCCTGCCGCCCCTGCCGCCCCTGCTGCCCCTGCCCAAGGAACAGGGAAGGGGAAGGGGAAAGGGAGAGGGAAATCGACTGGGAAAGCGACTGCTGGCCCTGGTGTCCCTGCCGGCCCTGCCGCCCCTGCCGCCCCTGCTGCCCCTGCCCAAGGAACAGGGAAGGGGAAGGGGAAAGGGAGAGGGAAATCGACTGGGAAAGCGACTGCTGGCCCTGGTGTCCCTGCCGGCCCTGCTGCCCCTGCCGCCCCTGCCGCCCCTGCTGCCCCTGCCGCCCCTGCCCCCCCTGCCGCCCCTGCCCAAGGAACAGAGAGAAGGGCGACAGGCACCACCATCATCTTGCCATCAAGGCCACGCACCACTGCTGCCCCTGCCGCCGCCGCCCCTGCCGCCGCCCCTGCCGCCGCCCCTGCCACCACCTCTGCTGTCCCTGTCCATAAGACTCCCGCACGTGCCAAAGTGACCCGGAAAACTCTTACACCATCTAAGTATGCCGCCCTGCTGTTTGATGGTGATTCGCAGGACATTGGCAGCCCGGGTTTCGACGACGAAGCCCTAGCACGGGACCAAGGGTGGGGGGATTTGGGAGTGGACAGTGGGAGTGAGTCCGACGTCGGTGACGAAAACGAGGAAGGGCATCGTCTGTCGAGTGAAGAGGAGGGTAATGATGATGAAGTGCTGTATCGCGACCATGGAAGCGATATTTCAGACGCAGAAGCAGACGCAGACGACATTCCGATCCCTGGCATGCCTTCGTTCGATTGGTCTGACGGGGTCAATTTTGTACCTGACGTGCCCCAGTTCAATCCTGGATCGTCAGGAACAACTGACGACTGGCCCTGTGATGATCAAGCGAACGAAAGCGACTTCTTCCTCGCTTTTTTCGACATGGAGGTAATGACGTACATCGTTGCCCAAACAAACGCCTACTACAGGTGGGTGTTTGGCAGATTGGACGTCCTTTCTCCAAAAGCGAGAATACGAGGCTGGGTGGATACGACTGTGGCAGAATTTCTGACGTTCTTTGCCTTGTTGTTCCTCATGCCTCTGATCAAGAAGCATGTGTTGCAACACTACTGGAAGCACGACCCTCTCATCGCCACCCCAACTTTCAATAAGTTCATGACTCGTGACAGATTTTTGTTGCTGCTAAGATTTATGCACTTTGCAGACAACGAAAATCCTAACAGGATGACAGGATATGGAAAGTTCGGGATGTGTTCACCATGTTGTTGGAGAGGTATAGGAAATACTTTTACCCCTTCCTCAATTTGGTGATTGATGAGTCGCTCGTGCTCTTCAAAGGACGTCTTGTTTTCAAGCAGTATATCCCCTTGAAGAGGCATAGGTTCGGAATCAAGCTCTTCGTGTTGTGCGACTGTGAAACTGGAATAGTGCTTGACATGATCGTGTATACAGGAACTGACATTGACGTACCGAAAGCCGCTGCCAATGACCCCATGGGCATGTCAGGTGCCATCGTCAGGAAAATGTTGGCACCTTACCTGGGCAAAGGCCACATCATCTACACTGACAACTGGTATACTTCTCCTGCTCTCTGCCAGTTTCTTTATGACAACCAAACGGGGTCATGTGGGACTGTCAGAAAGACAAGAAAGTTTATGCCAAAGTTCACAGGTGATGTCATTCCTCTCACAGATGCCTCCTCCAGTGACACACCTTCAGAAGACGACCTGGCCCAGGAACACCGCGAGAGGCATGTGCGAAGAAGGCGACGAAAGGGGCAGAAATACAAGCAGCTCGAGAAGTGTGGGAAACTGATAGCCCTGAAGTGGAAGGATAAGCGAGACGTCCACCTGCTTTCCACCGTCCACACAGGTGCCCAGGTGGATTCTGGCAAAATCCACTACCGAACCAGGAAGACAATCTACAAGCCCGACATGGTAGTGGACTACACCAAAAACATGCGCCTGGTGGACAAGTCTGACTGTCAGCTGTCAGGTGTTGAGTGTCTGAGGAAGACTGTGAAGTGGTATCACAAGCTCTTCCTCCACCTAGTTGACATAACGATGCTGAACGCCTACAACTTGTGGTTGGTGAAGAAGGATATGGCCCCAAACCAGAAGCTGAAATTCCGGGAGTTCGTGTACAACGTCTCCTACCAACTCCTGGAGAAGTATGGCACCACCACACACGTACGGCATGGCGTGGGGATCACGTTCCTGACCGCATCCAGCTGGGTGTCGAAAGACACTACACAACCAACACCGAGCTGATTGGCACTCGTCACAGGCAGGTGCAGTGCACCGTCTGCAGCTCCAGTGTGAGGAAACCCCATGTGACCAAAGAGTCACCTCAATGTGCGCCGAGTGCAAAGTTGCACTCTGCCTGGGTGACTGCTTCAGGGACTACCACACCTTCAAGAACTACTGAGTGTCGGCCCCTGCCCTGCCCTGCCCTACCCTGGACTCGCCCCGTGCCCTGCCCTGGACTCGCCTCCTGCCCTGCCCTGCCCTGGACTCGCGCCCTACCTTACCTGACCTGACCTAATTGATCACGCTACCTCATAATATATATTATATAATGTATAAGTTCCAAAGATGTCCCTGTGATATAGCTTTTACCTTATATAATTGTATGTTTCATTATTTAGTTTATAAGTTTCAAAGATTTATATGTAATATGCCTTATTTTTTTAGTATATCAATATATGTTTGTTATTAGCCTAAGTAATGTGTATATAATCATTTTCTTACCTCAAATGAATTGTACAAAAATAAATATGTTTCAATAAATCATGTCAAACCTACTATGATAATAAAATAAAACAAAAAAAAAAAAAGAAAACAAGGTCATGTCATTGTATTCTTACAATATGATATTCTATGAATATTTCATATTGTTTGAATACAATGGCATGATCTTGTAAAAAAAAAATTTTTTTAAATTTTTTCTAGACAATATAAAACCTTCCCCATAACCCCCTCCTGGATTCGATCCCACTACCCTACGACACTTTGAGTTTTCCAGTCCGCGACCTTACCAACCATGCCACAGGAGCTCATACCAAATATCACTCAAAACTTCGTGTCTACAATCGAAATGACAAAAAAAAAAATGAATTATCCCACCAATTTACGTTTGTAAATTGATGGGATTATCAATTATATCATGCCAAGGTTTATAATAGTTTGTCTCTGTCAAGAATTAGTAATTATATAACTTTATTCTGTCAAAAATTGCCCAAACACTCAGCAAAATTGCCCCTCTCAGTGTGACTCCACTCATTTTCACACGGTCAGGCGGTCACGAGGTGACCCTTGCCGCTCCTTGATTCTCCAGCTACAGCAGCTCTGTCTGGGAACAAAATTGGTATAAATACAATAATGGATAAAATACTCTTCACAAATACATTTGTATTGTATAATATTGTAAATAAATGAATAATACTGTGTGGGTGTCGAAAATTGCTCAACCAGCTTTCTTATGTCTCGCCTACGCGCGTATATTGGATTATACATAGTCATGACTGTCATACAAATAATTGCAGTAGGTCTCGAATATACATTTAGATTGCATATTACTTCGAAATAAATAAGTAAACGTTTCTCTGGTGGCAATCTACCCTTTCGCAGGTGTAAGGAGACACCAGTCTATATTTAGCCCTCTATCACAACAGGCAATCTGCCTGTGTTGACTCAGCACCGTCGCTGGTGGTCTATAAATATAGTACTTTATTTACAGTCAATGGCCTACATGTTTCTGTGGTACTTCACATGTGTCTAAAATGCAATGTCTGCTTGCATAAAAATGCAATTCTGAAGTCCATTTATATGTACGACATACGCATGTCCCAGTTTCTCTCTCTCTCTCTCTCTCTCTCCATTCCTGACTCATGTTATTGTAGACCTGTTGATGGCAACGAACACCAGCCATCTGGTAGACATAAGGGTCAAAATACCAAACATCAATACGCCTGGGGCGCCTCCACAATTATCACTAAGCTGGTTATCTATCTAGAGATCTGCCTGACTTCCATCTCTCCACGACTCACTCACTCACTGCACCCCTGCATGCCTCCCTCCCACCCACCCACCCCCAACCCCCCCTTTCAGGCTTCCGTCTGCTAGAAACACATTCACAATTTGCGTAAATATCGCATCAATTGGGCTATATGCGGTATATTCCTTGTTATATGGGACGCCTACATATGTACACGTCTTTATTATAGCATGAGAGTGCTCTAAATACAAGATTGACGTGATATTTATGGCGTAACACACCCTCTCCCCCTTTCATTCCCACCACAACTCACTCACACCTTGGTTCACGCATAGAAACTCATTGATAATGTGCGTAAATATCGCATGAATTGGTTTATATGCGGTATATATTTTGATATATGGCACGTATACATACGTACAAGTCTGTATTATAGCGTGACAGTGCTCTACGTACAAGATATACGTGATATGTATGGCGTAAACCACACTCTCAGCTCATAAATTGCCGCCAAACCTCCAACACATCTTCATTCCCGCCTAAATATTCTCTTATAATTCCCTTATATATTGCAATTTTTGGTCACTATGAGGCATATTCATTGTTATATGGGTGCCCTACATGTATACATACTCTAAATAGCCTAAAAGGGCTCGAAAAAGGAGATATACGTGATAATACGCGGTAACCCACCCCCTCCTCCCTCTCCTTCTATCCCCTGCGCGCGTAAATATTCGGCCGGGAAATCTCGCCGCTCGATGACAATCTAGCCGCGCGGTGCCATTCGCTCCACATTTTTCAACTACGGACCGTTCCCCTACCCCCCCCAGACATTTTTTGGGGGGTCAAATATATATGGGCCGATGCACGCAAACATTCCCTACACGATGATGTACTTTTTATCGAAATTGGCAATAGGTCCCAAAATCATCATAGGTGCGCACAGTCTTACCCTGTAGAAAACCCCCTGTGCGCCGCGGAGAGGTTAAGCAAAGGTAGAGTCTATTCTAGAATTCCCAACTCCTAGCACTAAGAAACATATCCAAAGGTACCTAGGAATGATTGGCTATACTAGGCGTTTCATCTTAACACTTTTCTAGGTTAACAGCACCCCTGACAGATCTTCTCCGTAAGGATGTGAAGTTTGAGTGGTCCTCCGAATGTGAGGAGGCCTTTAATGCTACCAAATATATTTCATCAAATTATCCTGTACTCCGAGCTCCTGATTTTAACAGATCTTTTTCCCTAGCAGTGGATGCGAGCAATACCGGGGTTGGTGCAGTATTGCTACAGGAAGACGACTGTGAAGTATTGCATCCTGTATGCTATTTTAGTAAAAAATTAAATTCTGCTCAACGTAACTATTCAGTCATTGAGAAGGAGCTGTTAGCATTAATTGTATCCCTTCAATACTTTGCTGTCTATGTTCAATATGCCTCTGGTGCCATCACTGTGTATACTGACCATCATCCCTTAACATTTTTGCACAAGTTCCAAAATAAAAACCAACGACTGACCAGGTGGAGTTTGTTGCTGCACGAATACTCCCTGGATGTTAAACATATTAAAGGGGTCCAGAACGTGCTAGCCGATTGCCTATCACGTATCTATTAACCCTTTATTGGCGGCGCGCAACTTATGTCGTGTGAAAGAAATTTGGACTAAGTGGCGGTTCACAATTTATGTCGTGTGCCATTTTCAGCACGTAATGTTGCAGAGAGAGAGAGCTGAGCGGTGTGAGGAGCGTAGTAAGGCTATGACCGTCGCACACCACCGCGGTGGGCCAACTGAAGTGAAAACCACCCTTCCTTCCCCCCTCACACTCGCTACACAGGGAATTATGAAGGAAAAGTACCTAATTATATGGTTTTTGCACTCATGTTGCGCGATCGTTGCAAGAAAACTAGCAGTCGTACAAGGATGGTTGGGGTGTCATTGGAAAGTTCTGTTTATGCCCTTTCAGGGAAAGATACTTGTTTTACGCTCTGGGTCTTATTTAGGCATGATAATGATCACGTAAACAACCCTATTTAGGGTAAAAACACCCCGCTGGGCGGTATATATAAATTACCTCCTAGGCCGCTCGTTAGGTGTTAAAGATTGCATTTACCAGGTTGGCCTCATACAGCAGTAAGATCAACTTAATGAGAGGATTTTGGCAATTAGCTCTCCCTTGTAGCGAGGTAAATATCATGCTTTAGTAGTACGCTTTCAAGCCTTCAGCTGTGAGATGCCTTGCAATTCGAATAACGCTCCAGCTACGTTCCGGCTATGTTCTGATGTGGTACCTGGAGATGTTGCCTACTTTGGGTGATATCCTTATTATATCCTCATTATATTCTTGCTGTTGCCAATCTGGTGGTGAATCTATTTATGTATTATGTTTAATATTATGTACTATACTCCTTAAACTCTTTTCTAGGGGGGAGGTCTGACATACGGAGCCTGTTTTATTAAGAGTTACAATTAAGAGTTGAAGGAGTGCCGAATTACCCAGGCGGCGAAGCAGACCAGCGAGCGAACCAGCGAGTGGGAAACCAGCTCGTCTGCATACCAGCAAACAAGCCTTCACACCTGCGTGCGTCATAGGGGACCCTGCAAACTATTTCGATGACCCGACGCTATGACGATGATCGACGCCAATCGACGCCATTGGACCACGCACCTCTTACGCAACTAGAGGAGCTGTAATTGGGGTGCGCACCATCCCCCGCCTCCTGATTCGTTCCTACACCATCATTGCATAGTATATAAGACCCGAGTAGTGGGCATTCAAATCAGTCTCATTTGGAGTTGGGAAGGTGAACTTGCAGCTGGAGGAAGACGGGGTGAAGTATTATAATGGGATTGTGACTGTCAGTCAGATTATATAAGTGTGTGTTAAGTGTGTTCGGTGTAAACATTTACGTTATGTTGGTTAGTGAGATATGTGATTGGGAATTAACGTTAACGCTATTATTATGTACTTAACTATTTTAATTGACTGACTTGTGGACTAAAGCAACTCTTCAAGTAATTGGGTTATGATAAAAGTAATGCTATTGTTTTATATTAATACTTGCGAGTTCTTTAATTTTCTTTTAATAAAGCATACATTGCTGGTAAGAACAAGAACGGTGATACTATTGTCTCATATTAGTAATATCGCCTTAGATTAACATGGCTGTTTTAATGTTACTTCTAGTGATTTCCTAAGCTGAAGAAAATTATTTTAGCTTCAAAATATTATTTTTGCTTTTCATATTATTTGAGTGAGACCTGAATCGAATCTATGAAGCGATCCTGTAACTTAATTTACTCATAATCAAACCTCAATGTTATGTGGTTAAGAAATACATTTATCTAATTATTAAATATATATCTAACTTTTTATGTGACTTTCATATTAATCCTGATGATAATAATAATATAATACTATTAACGTAAGACAAGAACCAAGAATAATAACTACATTAAATATAAATAAAAGGACATGATATAAGAAAACTATCTATTCATTTAAAAAAGGGTAAGAGACAGAAATATTCTTACCTTAATATTTATCTTTCAAGACTTTATATATAATTAATAGTCCTTCTTTAGATATAACTTATTCGGTTCATAACCATAGCCTACTAAGCTTCGGTTAAATAATAATTCTTTATAAATACTACATGACTTTAATTAGTTTCAGTATTTTTCCATAATTAAAGAGTATCCGTCAATAAAGGATACCAAGTCCTAAGATCCAAAAGGAAAGGAAGCAACAACAGGAAATAATTGTATTAGATTTTACTTTTGTTTTGCCTTCAGCTGACTGATACCTTAAAATATATCTCTGTGCTATCTAGATTCATCAAGTTAACCACTTGAGGATCAAGATACGTAACAATATATATATATATATATATATATATATACTGTATAATTATCAAATATATATATATATATATATATATATATATATATATACATATATATATATATATATATATATATATATATATATATATATATATATATATATATATATATATTCTGACATACGGAGCCCTGTACGTTAATTTAAGAGTTAGAATTAGAGTTGAAGGAGCCAAACTACCCAAGCGGCGAAGCAAACTAGCGAGCGAACTAGCGAGTGGGGAAAACAGCTAGCCTGCATACCAGCAAACAAGCCTTCACACCTGCGTGCGTCATAGGGGACCCTGCAAACTACTTGATGACCGACGCTATGACGTATGATCGACGCCAGGAGCTGTGAATGGACCAGGCACCTGTTATGCGACTCGAGGAGCTATGATTGGAGCGGGCACCACCCCCCGCCTCCTGATTCGTTCCTACACCATCATTGTTTAGTATATAAGACCCGAGTTGTGGGCATTCAAATCAGTCTCATTTGGAGTTGGGGAAGGTGAACTTGCAGCTGGAGGAAGACGGGGTGAAGTATTATAATGGGATTGTGACTGTCAGTCAGATTATATAAATGTGTTAAGTGTGTTCGGTGTACACACTTACGTTATGTTGGTTAGTGAGATATGTGGTTGGTACCTTTACGCTACTATTATGTGCTTAACTATTTGATTGGGAATTAACGTTAACGCTACTATTATGTACTTAACTATTTTAGTTGACTAACTTGTGGACTAAAGCAACTCTTTAAGTAATTGGGTTATGATGAAAGTAATACTATTGTTTTATATTAATACTTACGAGTTCTTTCATTTTCTTTTAAGCTTACATTGCTTAACGGTGCTTAGTACGGTGATGCTATTGTCTCATATTAGTAATATCGCCTTAGACTAACATGGCTGTGTTAATATTACTTCTAGTGATTTCCTAAGCTGAAGAAATTTTGTTTAGCTTCAAAATATTATATTTGCTTTTCATATTATTTGAGTGAGACCTGAATCGAATCTATGAAGCGATCCTGTAATTTTATTTACTCATAATCAAACCTCAATGTTACGTGGTTAAGAAATACATTTAACTAATTATTAAATATATATATAACTTTTTATGTGACTTTGATATCAATCCTGATAATAATAATATAATACTATTAACGTAAGACAAGAAACAAGAATAATTACATTAAATATAAATAAAGGGACATAGAAGAAAACTATCTATTCATTTCAAAAAGGGTAAGAGACAGAAATGTTCTTACTTTAATATTTATCTTTCAAGACTTTTTATAGAATTAATAGTCCTTTAGATATAACTTCTTCGGTTCATAACCATAGCCTACTAAGCTTCGGTTAAATAATAATTCTTTATAAATACTACATGACTTTAATTAGTTTCAGTATTTTTCATAATTAAAGAGTATCAGTCAATAAAGGATACTAAGTCCTAAGATCCAAAAGGAAAGGAAGCAACAACAGGAATAATTTTATTAGATTTTACTTTTGTTTTGCCTTCAGCTGACTGATACCTTAATATATATCTCTGTGCTATCTAGATTCATCAAGTTAACCACTTGAGGATCAAGATACGTAACAGAAGAGTGGCGACCTCGCCAGGATTCGTTTCATACAGTTTCACTGTTTCATTAACGTTTCACTACTTAAAATCAAATATTAATCATGCCTCAACTAATTAATGACGAAGATGCTCGAGTTTTCATAGAATCAGAACCCACAGCCCCTGATATTGACTGTCTGTCAAAATCCGAACTGAAAGTGCTTGCCTCACATCTCCAGTTAACTGTCTCAAACATGTCTAAAGTAGAGGTGGCTCAGACCATAAAAACCCACCTGTTCCCTGTAGAAGGCGGGGAGGGTTTCGGAGCAGTTGGTGGGATCCCGAGTAAACCTTGCCAACTTGATATACAATTGCCACCTGGTTTGACCGGTGATCAAGTACTGGAACTAGCCAGAATAAATACCGAAGCAAAGACCGAACAAGCCAGAATAAATGCCGAAGCAAATGCCGAACAAGCCAGAGCAAATACCGAAGAAGCCAGAATAAAGACCGAACATTATCAATATCAATATCAAATAGCTCAACCTAATGTCAATACAAATGCTCCCGTAATTGCTCCCCCTCTGGGATTGACTATGACTAGTGTCATTCCACCTTTCACTGAGGATAATGTGCAGGATTTCTTTGTTTTGTTTGAGGAAGTTGCTGGAGGTATGAAGTGGACAAGAGATCAATGGCCTTTTATGTTACAAACTGTTTTGACAGGGCAGGCTCGAGCCACGTATTTGTCAGAAGTAGCAGAAGTTAGGCAGGATTATGACAATCTCAAAGAAGCTATCCTAAAAACCTATCAATTGCAGCCTGAGGCTTACAGGTAATCTTTCCGTAAAAACCAGAAGAAAGTAGAAGAAACCCATAAGGTATTTGCCAGGACCATGACTAAAACTTTCAATCATTGGGTCAAGAGTAAGAAAGTCACAAGCTACAACGATCTGAAGGAGTTGGTCCTGTTAGAAAATTTCCTATGGAAAATTGATTCTTCTGTATCCTATCATTTAAAGGGGAAAAAGGTAGATTGTCTTGCTGACGCCGCTGACATGGCTGACACATACGTGCTCAACAACAAATTTCGTGGAAAGAAGCCCTACGATAATTCTAGCTCTAATTTTAAGTATCCCAATCACAAATCTGACAGACCCAGTCACAAGCCTATAACGTCTTCCCCAGCTAGCCAAAATAGAATTGTTCCCCCAACTAAAAATGCGACTCAGGGCAATGGTAACAGAGGTGGGCCCCAAACTAATAGTAATGCTCAAAGAGGGAACGTTCCCGTATCCCCTACAGTATGTACTTTTTGTGGCAAGAGAGGCCACCTAGCTTATCAGTGCTGGGCCAAGGAGAACCGAGAGATCGGGCAGACAGTTGCCGCCGTATCTCAACTCCATATGTGCCTGTAATGCAGGACTCCCGACAGAAGGAGTACCTAGCACCAAAAGTTCCTTTAATACAAGACTCCCGACAGAAGGAGTACCTAGCAGCTAACGTAAATCATCTAGACAGGGGTGTAGTAGCATGTGTGGTGCAACCCACTAGGGTTAAGCCAATAATAATTTCACCGTCAGTGCAGGACAGTTACCGTCCCTTTATTTCATCTGGCAACGTGAGATTAAATGGTTGTATGCATGAGGTAAAAATTCTGAGAGACACAAGTTCTACTAGCACCCTCATGGTGAATCCTTACACTGAGTGCCCACCTGGCGAACCAGTTGTAATGAGATATGCTGGAGGCCAGTTTTATGCATACTTGGTAAAAGGCGAAATTGAATGTGAGTTACTACAGGGTGAGGCCACCATAGCTTTGTGTAGGTCCCAAGATATCCCTGTGCCTGGGGTAACGCTCCTTTTGGGGAATGATGTAGCAGGTGAGAAGGTCCGACCAGACCCCATTTTGTCACTTTCCCCTGTTAACGAGCCACTAACCGGTGAGCTCGAAAAGGAGATGCCAACAGTTTTCCCTGTGTGTGCTGTCACACGTTCAATGTCTCAAGTAGCAGTTCCCTCAGACAGAAATGTACCGAATGTAAGAGTTGATGAAAGGGATGATGAGAGTGTGAATGACGCTCCAACTGTGCCTGATGATGTGACTGAGGTGGATTTATCTGACACCTTTATGGCTCATCTTGACCCTAACGATGACCATGAAACCCCTCCAAATTGTCCTAGTGGCCTGGTAGAGCTACAGAGAGATGATAGTGAATGCAAGGAGTTAGCTGCCAGGTCCGTGAGTGAAGAGGAATGTGAGAAGGAGGGTGGTGAATGTTTCTACCTCAAAGGAGGAATATTGTGGCGAAGATGGAGACCGCCACACAGACCAATCGATGACGGGGCCTGGGACGTCCATCAAGTAGTAGTCCCCAAACCTTGTCGTAGAGATATCATGGAAATGGCACATTGTATACCATTGGCAGGACACCTAGGTGTGAGAAAAACTCTAGACAGAATCAGAGCCCACTTTTACTGGCCAGGAATGCGTGCAGATGTAGTGGAGTTTTGTAGAGTGTGTCACACTTGCCAGATGACAGGAAAACCCAATCAGAAGGTGCCTGTACATCCTCTGGTGCCCTTGCCCGTTTTCGAGAATCCTTTTACTCGGGTGGTAGTGGACATTGTAGGCCCATTGCCTAAGACTTCCCAAGGTAACATTTATTTATTAACTATCATGGACATGGCAACTCGCTACCCAGAGGCTATACCCTTAAGGACTACCTCTGCTCCAACTGTCATCAAGGAACTGCTCAAATTCTTCACCAGAATGGGTTTCCCCCATGAGGTGCAAAGTGATCAAGGAACTAATTTTACCTCTAACATTTTCCAGCAGTCCCTGAAGGAGTTGGGTATCGAGCATGTTAAGTCTAGCACCTACCACCCAGAGAGTCAAGGGGTTCTCGAACGATATCATCAGACATTAAAGGGAATGTTACGTAAGTATTGTACAGAGACCGGAGTTGAGTGGGATAAGGGGGTACCTTTTCTTTGATTTGCTACTCGTGAGGTTCCAACTGAATCCCTGGGTTTTTCCCCTAATGAGCTAGTTTTCGGTCACCAGGTAAGAGGTCCTTTGCAACTATTGCAGGATAGCCTAGTTGGCCTCAAGTATGTTTCAGATTTCAAAACCCGGCTGAGATCCTCATGTGAGTTTGCCGCTCAAAACTTGACAGTGGCTAAAACCTCCATGAAGACCTGGTATGACAGAAAAGCCCGTGAGAGGGAGTTTCAGCCCGGTGATGAGGTTTTGGTCCTGCTCCCCCTTTTTGGTCAACCTTTATCTGCCAAGTTCAGGGGCCCATATAAGATCATTCGGAGGGTGAGGATTACCGATTATCTAGTAACTATCCCAGACAGGAGAAAGCCCACGCAAGTATTCCATATAAATATGTTGAAACCCTACCATAGGTCCCCTGATTCCTCTCCTCCAGATTCTCCCACTGTGGCAGTGAATGTCAGGACCTGTGAACAGCCTGGTGCGGACGAAATCTTCAGTTCTCATACTGACCCGCAACAGACTGTTCCAGAGCCTGAAGGTATCCATGCAGACTTTGACTTGTCATGTAGCCTATCCAACTTTCAGTATAATTCAGTGGCTTTGAGGGAATTACCATCTAAACTATGTCACCTTCCCTCTGATCAAGCGAACCAACTAATCTCTGTTTTATCTCAGTCTCCCAGTGTGTTCCGTGATACTCCAGGGCTCACTTTTTTGGCCGTGCACGACATCGACGTAGGGGATGCAACTCCCATTAAACTATCCCCCTACCGTGTCTCGCCACAACGCAGAAGTATACTGCAGGTCGAGCTTGACTTTATGTTATCTAATGAACTGATCACTAGGGCCTTAAGCCAGTAGAGTAGTCCAGTCATACTTGTGCCAAAGCCAGACGGGAGCCATAGGTTATGTATGGACTATAGGCAAGTCAATGCTGTCACAAAGAACGATACCTACCCACTGCCACGGATCGACGACTGCATTGACCAGATTGGTACAGCCACCTATATCAGCAAGATTGACTTGATGAAGGGATATTAGCAAGTAGCTCTCACCCCTAGAGCGAGGGAAATATCATGCTTTGTAGTCAATAATCAAGCCTTCTGCTCTAACGTAATGCCCTACGGCTTGAAAAACGCTCCAGCTACATTCCAGCGCCTCATGAATTTGGTGACTGAAGGGGTACCTGGGTGCGTTGTCTACATCGATGATATTCTTATCTTTTCACAGTCATGGGAGGAGCATCTTTACCAACTTAGATTGCTGTTCTTAAATCTTGCTGATGCCAATCTGGTGGTTAATCTTAAGAAATGCACCTTTGTAAAGAGTACGGTCCAGTATCTAGGATATACGGTAGGTCAGGGGCAGGTTGCACCTCCTCAAGCAAAGGTAGAGTCTATTCTAGAATTCCCAACTCCTAGCACTAAGAAACATATCCAAAGGTACCTAGGCATGATTGGCTATTATAGGCGTTTCATTATACATTTTTCAAAGTTGACAGCTCCCCTGACAGATCTTCTCCGTAAGGATGTGAAGTTTGTGTGGTCCTCTGAATGTGAAGAGGCCTTTATTGCTACCAAATATATTATCTAATTATCCTGTACTCCGAGCTCCTGATTTTAACAGATCTTTTTCCCTGGCAGTGGATGCGAGCAATACCGGGGTTGGTGCAGTGTTGCTCCAGGAAGACGACTGTGAGGTATTGCATCCTGTGTGCAATTTCAGTAAAAAATTTAATTCTGCCCAACGTAACTATTCAGTCATTGAGAAGGAGCTGTTAGCATTAATTTTATCCCTTCAATACTTTGCTGTCTATGTGCAATCTGCCTCTGGTGCCATCACTGTATATACTGACCATCACCCCTTAACATTTTTGCATAGGTTCCAAAATAAAAACCAACGACTGACCAGGTGGAGTTTGTTGCTGCAGGAATACTCCCTGGATGTCAAACATATTAAGGGGGTCCAGAACGTGCTAGCCGATTGCCTATCACGTATCTGTTAAAGATTACATTTACCGGGTTGGCCTCATACAGCAGCAAGTTTAATTTAATGAGAGGATTTTGGCAATTAGCTCTCCCTTGTAGCGAGGTAAATATCATGCTTTAGTAGTGCGCTGTCAAGCCTTGCAGTTCGAATAACGCTCCAGCTACGTTCCGGCTATGTTCTGATGTGGTACCTGGAGACGTTGCCTACTTTGGGTGATATCCTTATTATATCCTCATTATAATCTTGCTGTTGCCAATCTGGTAGTGAATCTATTTATGAATTATGTTTAATATTATGTACTATACTCCTTAAACTCTTTTCTAGGGGGGAGGTCTGACATACGGAGCCCTGTATGTTAATTTAAGAGTTAGAATTAGAGTTGAAGGAGCCAAACTACCCAAGCGGCGAAGCAAACTAGCGAGCGAACTAGCGAGTGGGGAAACCAGCTAGCCTGCATACCAGCAAACAAGCCTTCACACCTGCGTGCGTCATAGGGGACCCTGCAAACTACTTGATGACCGACGCTATGACGTATGATCGACGCCAGGAGCTGTGAATGGACCAGGCACCTGTTATGCGACTCGAGGAGCTATGATTGGAGCGGGCACCACCCCCCGCCTCCTGATTCGTTCCTACACCATCATTGTTTAGTATATAAGACCCGAGTTGTGGGCATTCAAATCAGTCTCATTTGGAGTTGGGGAAGGTGAACTTGCAGCTGGAGGAAGACGGGGTGAAGTATTATAATGGGATTGTGACTGTCAGTCAGATTATATAAATGTGTGTTAAGTGTGTTCGGTGTAAACACTTACGTTATGTTGGTTAGTGAGATATCTGATTGGGACATTAACGCTACTATTATGTGCTTAACAATTTGATTGGGAATTAACGTTAACGCTACTATTATGTACTTAACTATTTTAGTTGACTAACTTGTGGACTAAAGCAACTCTTTAAGTAATTGGGTTATGATGAAAGTAATACTATTGTTTTATATTAATACTTACGAGTTCTTTCATTTTCTTTTAGTTAAGCTTACATTGCTTAACGGTGCTTAGTCCGGTGATGCAATTGTCTCATATTAGTAATATCGCCTTAGACTAACATGGCTGTGTTAATATTACTTCTAGTGATTTCCTAAGCTGAAGAAAATTATTTTAGCTTCAAAATATTATTTTTGCTTTTCATATTATTTGAGTGAGACCTGAATCGAATCTATGAAGCGATCCTGTAACTTTATTTACTCATAATCAAACCTCAATGTTACGTGGTTAAGAAATACATTTAACTAATTATTAAATATACATCTAACTTTTTATGTGACTTTGATATAAATCCTGATAATAATAATATAATACTATTAACGTAAGACAAGAACCAAGAATAATTACATTAAATATAAATAAAGGGACATAGAAGAAAACTATCTATTAATTTCAAAAAGGGTAAGAGATAGAAATATTCTTACTTTAATATTTATCTTTCAAGATTTTTTATAGAATTAATAGTCCTTCTTTAGATATACTTCTTCGGTTCATAACCATAGCCTACTAAGCTTCGGTTAAATAATAATTCTTTATAAATACTACATGACTTTAATTAGTTTCAGTATTTTTCATAATTAAAGAGTATCAGTCAATAAAGGATACTAAGTCCTAAGATCCAAAAGGAAAGGAAGCAACAACAGTAAATAATTGTATTAGATTTTACTTTTGTTTTGCCTTCAGCTGACTGATACCTTAATATATATCTCTGTGCTATCTAGATTCATCAAGTTAACCACTTGAGGATCAAGATACGTAACAATATATATATATATAATTAAAAATATAATAATATTAATTATTATTATTATTTACGATTAATATTAATAATATTAGTAGTATTTGTTATCGAGTCGATAAGGTAGGTATAGGTAGGCCTAGCTGACCTGCTTGACTCAAACCTATCTGTCAATATTTATATGTACCTAAAGCTACCTTACAAAAGCGAGGCAAACACTGACGTCTCATATTTGATTCCAGAGATTTTGCATTTTCCGGATAAACGCACCCTCGATATTAAGATCGGAAATCCATACAGGTGTCTTGAATGGATTCCCTGGAAGGAGAAAGACTTGTGGGATATAATCACCGTAATGAGCGGGTACACTCGGAAACCTGAACAAGAGTTGGTGGCAGTTGTGGTTGAAGTAGAGGTTGTGGTGGTGGTTGCACTGATTGGTGGTAGTAGTTGGGGTAAGGTGTGGTGGTGGTAATAGTGGTTGTAGTAGAGGTTGTAGTGGTGGTTGGTGGTAGTTGTTGGGATGGGGGTGATGGTGGTAATAGTGGTTGGAGTAGAGAGTGTGGTGGTTGATTGGCTGGCATGTGGTTGGATAGTGGTAATTGTGATTAGGGTGATGGTGGTATTAATGGTTTGGGGGTTGTGGTAGTGGTGATAGCTGGCTGGTTGGGAGTTGTGGTAGTTGGGATTTTTTGTTCCTGCATGTATGAAGGAGACACAAGGCAGGTTGCCTGTAACGAGTGTCTCTCCCAGAGTCAAAAGAGTGACAGAGAGCCAAATTCAAGGGACGTTGTGGTCAAAATGCCAGGACACACGAAGTTTACAGCAGTTTATGTCATTGGATGAAGGAAAGATTGATTGTGGGAGAGAGTTCCAGAGTTCACCAGTTGAGTAGAGAAAGACTGATGCAATTTGCCAATTCTTGGATTGGAGAGTTGGACAGAATAGGAGTGGGACTGTGTTGAAAGGCGGGTGCCTCGCACTCGCCACAAGGGAGGGGATATGTACTTAGAGACCTCTGAAAAACACAGATTGTTGTAATAGTGATAGAAAAGCGAAAGAAATGCAACACTGCAGCATGTAGAAAGAGATTGTAGGGAACTAGTAAGAGGAATTAGTTGATGAGGCGAAATGCTTTAGACTCTACTCTATCGACAAGTGTGGTATGTGTGGAACATCTCCACACATGTCAACAATACTCGATATATGGGCGTACTGTCCCCCAACACAGAGTAAGAAGCTGTGCGGGGGTGAGGAACCCACAGAGACGGTTGAGCACACTTAACTTCTGGGAAGCTGTTTTAGCAAGAGTGGTAATATGATCTTTCCAAGAAAGGTTGGATGAAAAGGATACACAAAGGATATTGAGAGAAGATGAACGGTTGATTTATGTATTGTTGAAGAGTAATTGTTAGTCTTGTGAAGGATTGCAACGGTTAGTTAAATGGAGAAATTGGGTCGTGGAGGCCCCAATCAGAAATAATTGATAGATCAGAAGTTAGGCATACTATGGCCTCGTCACGTGACTCTTGAAGTGATTGCATGCTAGGTTGTTGTTAAAAAGTAGTTGAATAGTGTAAGGTAGTCATCAGCATATGAGTGGATGGGACTAGAGGTACAATTGAGGAGATCATAAATAACATAACATACATAAAATGTTAAGACTGAGTGTTCCACACATACATGTAGTTTCAGTCTCTTGTCCTAATGGCGGCGTTCCAGGCAACCCTGTTAAGGGCTGCTTCACTTGTCAAGTTTTTGGATTTGAGATCGGCACGAATAGGCCGATCCCAGGTCTTCCTCGGTCCACCCATTGGTGCAGCTTCCTCCACAATCACAGACCTGCATCTTTTCACCCAGTTTTGTTCATCCATTCTCTCCACATGTCCATACCATCCCAGTCTACTTGTACTCATCTCCTCGCTAATACTCTTTATACCTAAACGTCTCCTCACCTCATTATTTGTTACTCTATCCTGCAGCCTGGCCCCACACATCCATCTCACCATTCTCACCTCATTACGTTCCACTTTGTTGACATCCTCTACTTTAACGGCCCATGTTTCTGAGGCATACATCATTGCACTTCTAATACGTGAGGCATACACCTTTCCCTTCAGAGGGAGAGGCATTCTTTTCATAGTCAGAATTGGCAGCAGTTCTCTGAACTTCCCACAGCCACATCTAATTCTAACGACAGTGGTAGCCTCGGCCCCACCACCGGCAGAGATGGTATCTCCTAGGTAACAAAACTTGTCCACCAGCTCCGTTGACTCATTTCCAAAATTCACAGCCACAGGATCATCATTTAACACAAGCTCGTGTTTGCACACTACGCAATCAAATTTCTCGATTTCTGACTTATCCTTCGGCAGGGGTCCTTTTATTATACTACAGCGCATACTCCCATGGTGCACCCAACATCGACAGATGCTACATCGAATCGAGTTAGAGCCCACACCCTTTCCACACACTGCACATGGGTATGAACCGCTCTTTTCCACATTGCCTCTTCTCAATCTACAATGCATAACCATGGTTTTGTTAATATTGACTCTTAAACCCTTGCTCGCCATGCCCTCTCTCCATCTTCTGAATTTGGCCTCAGCATCTTGCACATTGTCAGCTATTAGGTCTAAATCGTCTGCATAAAACAGCTCCAACGGGAGTCCGGATCTAAAAACTCTAGGCAGTGCCTCCAGGACCATAATAAAGAGGAGGGGGAATAACATTGAACCCTGATGAACACCAATACGGACTGTGAGCTCCTCACTCAGTACACCTTTCACCCTCACCGCAGCTCGCGAATTCTCATACATCTTCATTATCACACGCACCAGCCACTCTTCCACCCCAAGTTTCCTCATAGCCCACTGCACAACATCTCAAGGCACCCTGTCAAAGGCTTTCTCCAGGTCTAAAAACATAAATAAAGATCCCTGCCTTTTAGTAAGTATCTTTCCTGTATCCGCCTGACTATGAAGATAGCATCGGTTGTACCACGTCTTGGCTTAAAACCAAACAGCATATCATCAATGGAGCTGCTTTGCCTGATCAAACCCTCAAAGACTCTCTCACAGACCTTCCTGATTTAGTCAAGCATTTTCAGGCCCCTATAATTACCTCTATCTATCGTATCCCCTTTTCCTTTGTATATATTTACTATTACAATTTTGTGCCAATACTCTGGGATTTTCTCATCCCTAGTAATGGTGTTTATCAACTCAGTGACTAAGCTGACACCAGTCTCCCCTGAGGCTTTTATCATCTCGGCGACAATGTCAGAGCAACCTGGAGCTTTACCGTCCTAAATGTTATTGATTGAGTCGCTCACTACAGCTGGTGCTATCAAAGGAGAGGGTCCAGATATTGGTTCTTCGACACTAAGCTGTTCCTTATCCCATTCAAACTCTACATTTAGCAATCATTCATAGTGCGCCTTCCATGCTACTCTGATTTCATTTTCTGCATACACAATCTTCCCATTATCGTTTCTAACACACTGTTCACCTATAATATCCTTATGGTAATTTTTACCACGCCTAGATAGGTTGAAGATCCCGTTGGGATTGACAGTGTTACGCACTTGTTGGAGGACCAGGTCCTTAATGCCTTGTTTAGCATTGTAAATAACTCTTTTGGCAGTTTATTATAAATTAGAAAGAAAACTGGAGACATAACAGAATCCTGAGGAACACCAGAGTTGCTAGGTTGAGGAAGTGAGCGATGGATGTCCACAACTGCAGCTATGGAAAGGTCAGAAAGGAAATTAGAGACAAATGCACAGGTATATGGACAGAAAGCGAAGGAGGGTAGTTTGGAAACTAGATATTTGTGCCAGACTCTATCGAAGGCTTTCGATATGTCTAGCACAATAGAGAAAGTCTCACCAAAGTCCCGAAAGGAGGATGACCAAGAGTGAGTAAGATAAGCAAGTAGATCGCCAGTAGAGCGGCCTTAATTAAAGGAAACCATACTGGCGATCTGAAAGTAGATTAGTGGAAGATAATTTAATTGAATTGATTGATAAAAATCTTGGCCCCGCAACAACAAGGTCATATGGCGACGAACAAGCTAACTTATTTACGGAAAACTAAAATCTTAAAACAACATGAGTAATATTAGATATCAAAGTAAAAGCAAAGCAATTATAAAAACTGAAAGAAACCAGCCTCTTTCAGAAATAAAAACACATCGTCTCCAGGGAAACCATCCTCCCCTCCAAGCACCGAAGAGAAACAGTAAGTACCATCTGCCTTTCGGTGTAAGTCAATGTAAGTCAACCAAACTGGGACACTCAACCAGCAAGTGCCTGACAGTAAGGGGAACTAGACAGTCATCACAGAATGGCCGTACACCTCCACACATAAGGAACTCGTGGGTGAGCCGGGTATGTCCAATGCGGAGGCGAGCCGAAGCAGTTTCCAACTTGAGAGAAATGGTAGGGCAAGCTCTTGGCGAGACTAGTTTGTAAACTTCCCTGAGATTATTAACAGTGACACAATCCCACCGTGCCTGCCAACGAGCACGAACAGCAAACATGAGAGGAGTATGCAGATCAGAAGCAGGCAGAGGGTAATTTACATGTGAAGGTCTCAAAGCTGCAGCCTGTGCCATAGCATCCACCCTTTCATTACCCTTGACACCAACATGTGCAGGGATCTAACAAAAATCAACTCTTTTCCCTCGACGATAAATGAGAAACAGCCACTCTAAAATTGCTAAAACTATAGGATGGGAAGAATTAAAAGATTCCAGAGCCATGAGAGCCCATTGAGAATCACTAAAATAGTAATATGATTGTTTTGGTGAGCAAACACCAATTTCAGAGCTAAAATGATAGCAGACAACTCTGCAGTAAAAACTGAGGCAGCTAAAGGAAGACTACCACCACGGCTTAAGTCAGGGAACAAAACACCAAAACCACCACCGGAGGCAGATTTAGAGCCATCAGTATACACCGGCACAGAACTATTACGACTAGAAGAATGTTCCAAAAACAAATGAAGAAGAGACTGAGGAGTGACTGAATCCTTCGAGCCTGTAAAAAACCTGCAGAATGATGGTTCAGGCAAGACCTGGGGGCAATCCTCGGAATTTGCACGGGACTCACAGGAACCATCGACAGATTAAGCTCCTTCATAACTTCACGAACTCTATAGCCAAAAGGATGAGGCATTCGAGGATTCTGACCATAATATGAAAACAAAGATTGTCCCGAGACACGGGTACAAACAAGAGAGCCTGGAAGGCGCCGAATCCGAAACCAACAACGTACAACCACAGATTGACGCAGTAAATCTAAGGGAGGTACACCAGCCTCCACCAGCAAGCTGGGAATCGGAGATGACCGAAAAGCTCCAGTTGCAAGACGGAGACCAGCATGATGAACAGAATCTAGAGTCTTAAGTCTGGAGTCTGTGGCAGAGAAGTAGACCTCACAGCCATACGACAGTTTGGATGCAACAAATGCCTGAAACAAATGTAGTTGTGTTCTACGATCAGCACCCCAAGAGGTGTGTGACAGAACCCTTAACAGGTTCAAAGCCTTCATACACGATGCCTTCAGATTTGTCAAGTGCGTAACCCAAGTCAAACGGCAATCAAACGTGAGACCCAAGTACTTTGTCTCTGACACACATCCGAGCCTCCTGCCACAGACCATTAGATCAGGGTCTGGGTGAACCCCCCTTATTCTGCAAAAGTGCATAGCCACAGTCTTTGATGGGGAAAACCTAAAGCCCTTGGAATCAGCCCACGCAGATATCCTGTCCAACGCAAGTTGCATACGTCCCTCAATAGCAGACATGCGGGAACCAGAAAACCAGATAGCCGAATCATCCACATACAGGGACGAGGATACCCCAGCAGGCACAGCGTCTAGAATACTGTTGACGGCCGCCTCAATTATGGGAAGATAAATGCTTAAGACATTTTGAATTAAGGATAGTTTTAAAAACTTTAGAGATGCACGAAATGAGAGTAATTAGATGATAGTTGGAGGGTTGAGAGCGGTGACCCTTCCTTGGAAAAAGGTTGAATGAGAGGACAGAAAAGGAGTTTTCCTAGGCAGTGAGTAAGCACGGAAGAACAGTTTTTGAGTACAACAGGAGGAACACCATCTGGTCCATACGCCTTGTTTGTATTAACCCCAGAGAGAGCAGAAAGTACTTCCTTAGAAGAGATAAAGATAATACTCATAAATAAGAGAGAGGAGAGTGGAGAGGGAGGGATAGAACTGGAATCATCCAAGATAGAGTTTTTAGAGAAAGTGAGCGATACGTTCAACTGTGTCAGAGGAAGAAGATGCTAACAAATCGTTTGTACGAATGCATAAAACACACACCTACAATGAAATAACATGTGAAGATTATGTCTATACTCACGTGAACAGACACACACAAACACAGACACACACACACACAGACACTTGTATGCATATTATCAAGAAGAAACAGCCTCTGAATCCAATATGCAGCACGTACAAAAATAAAATAATAATAAACTGGCAGCAAAGAGAGTAAAACAAAACAAAAACTCACCTAAAATAAAACACAGTGGAGGACGATAACAGATCAAACGTAAAGGATAACGCGGTACAAGGAGAACAGAATAGAAGGAGGGATAAAGCTAGTGAATCAAGTTCATGTTGCAGCTGAATGTGAGCTATTGTAGGAAATGGTTGGCAAGGAAGGGAGGAACAGCCAACAATATACTGGGAGAAGAGAGAAGGGGGTAACTTGAAGAATGGAGGAAAGGGGGAAGAGTTCGGTTAGAAGAAAGAAGAGATGGAAGGAATGAGGGGGCTGTGGTAGTAGTTGGTCAGAGTAGGGGAATAATAGAGGTTTTATGCTCAAGACACTCCTGCCGAGGCCAAAGTCCCCCTTCGGCGAGGTGGGTAAAACAAATTGATTAGGCCTATAGTGAACCTGTCAACCCTATTTTCTATGCACCTCTCGTGGGGGGTTCACCTTTTTTTTCTCTTTCTCTCCTATTCTCTCTTTCTCTGGTTTGTATCCATTCAGCCCCATTAAGCCAACTGGTTTAAGACGCTTATCCCCATCCAAGTATCGATATCTTCCTGGCAAGCGATAGCGAACCAGCATTATATGGAGAAATCCGGCTTCGCCGGAGAAATGTTTCTATCGAAAAATGTACCAATTTAGCTTGCTCTCAAAACAAAAATATATATGTGTTGGCTCGCTACCGCTCACCAGGAAAATATTGAAACCAGGATGGGGGTAAACGTCTTAAAACAGTAGGCTGAACGGGGCCGAACGGATACAAGGCAAAGAGAGAGGGAGAGAAATAGAAAACAAACAAAAAACGAGGAGAGAGGGAGAGAAAGAGAAAACTAAAAAAGACGAGGTGGGCTCAATTGTTAAGCCGTAACGCAAACATTGAGCCCACCTGCTGTTTTTTTTTTTTTTTTCTATTTCTCTCCCTCTCTCTTTGCCTTGTATCCGTTCGGCCCCGTTCAGCCTATTGTTTTAAGACGTTTACCCCCATCCAGGTTTCAATATTTTCCTGGTGAGCGGTAGCGAGCCAACATGTATATTTTTTGTTTTGAGAGCAAGCTAAATTTGTACATTATTTGATAGAACAATTTCTCCGGCGAAGCCGGACATTGCCAATCTCCGAATTAAGGGGAGATGGGTCGTTTTTCTTGTCCCCTTTCTTCCTCATGGTTAACCCCATTAGTTTTCATATTTTATGACGTTCGGCCCATTAGTTTGGCGATTCTAAGATAAATTTGTACATTTTCGACGAGTTGGGTTGGGTATGAGGGGGGATCTGCTTGGTGTGGGCCAATCGGCGCTCTTCAGACCCCGTAATCTTGTGTCGATCTCTGACCGTTTTGGTGAGGTCAGTCCTCAAGGCATTAGTGAGTTGGGTCTATAATTTGGCCTTGTAATTGGGGTTGGGCGTGACAGGGATCTGCCTTGTGTGGGCCGATCGGCTTTCTGCAGACTCCCGTTTTCTTATGTTCTTATGTTTTTGCCATGAAATATATGCAAAAAGTTTTTGGATAATCTCGCCGAGGTATTCGCCGAACCATCGCTTAAGTCGCCGAAGACGTCGCAGAACATACGCCGAGGATTCGTTCATCCTTCGCATTATTTCGCAATATTTTATTCAAATGTGACATTTCTCACCGAGGTCATCGTCGAACCATCGCTCAATTTGCCGATGATATCAAATAATGTCGCCGATTATGTCTTACTCATCGGCGACATCGTCGCCGAGTGTAAACTTGTCAACGGTTTTTAACGGTAAAAATCGTAGACGTCGCACACATTCCTTGCGAATTGACAAGACTACGTCCTCGGCGACGAAAATCGTATGAAATCGCAAATGTGGGAAAGGGGCATTAGAAGGGAGATGGAAGTCGTAGTGATGGCGATAGCGTCAATGGTGGTTCACAAACAAACACACTTTCTCTTTCATAAACTCATAGACAAATGGATCTATGTGAACCTTCCGTCTATCTCCTTACCCTTATGTTTATATTTTGTCAATGGCAACTCTCTCTCTCTCTTTCTCTTGCTCTTCAATACTTCCAATAGCACAGTAACTTTGTATTTTCTCACTCTCTCCAACACCACCTATACATCAATGTCTTGCTCTTCTCCTTACAATCTTTTACCAACTTCTTCCATAAACCTCAGGTTCTTTGACGCCTCCGAGAAAGACCAGGAATTATTTTTGCCAATAATTGAAATGTGTGTGTGTGTGTGTGTGTGTGTGTGTGTGTGTGTGTGTGTGTGTGTGTGTGTGATAATAATAATAATTATTATTATTTTTATATTTACTATTATTATTATAAACGGGTTATATAGATAATGGGAGCCCGATGAATTGTGTATGTATGTGTAAGTCAGATACCAAGGGAAGTAGAGGGGTAGGAAGACCTCCATTGAGATAGAGAAAATGTGTAGTACAAGCGTTGGAAGATAGAGGAATGACTATAGATCAGGTAAGATAAGTGGTAATCAATAGGAATGAATGGAGAATGCTAGTGAATGGATGAGTGAAAACATGAGAAGTAAAGTTTGTTCTGTCCTTCTCATAAGTATGAACAACTTCATCATGTAACGAAAAGAGTTCCCTCTCCATTTATGGCAAGACTCGCTGGCCTTGGATATTAATATAACATTACGTTTATAACAGTATGCACCAGCTGCTTATATTACAATAAACTATTAGCACATGTATACACTCTAGCCACTCACAGCCTGCAAATATACACTATTATCACATGTATAGGCCTACACTCGTTGGCCTTGGATATTAATATAACATTACCTTTATAACATTATGCACCAGCTGCTTATATTACAATAAACTATAATCACATGTATACACTCTAGCCACTCACAGCCTGCAAATATCCATGCCTTGCTCTTGACGTTAAGAAAAATATAGCCTGCCTTGCTCTCATTGATCATGTTTTCTTTCTTTGCAACATATTTATGCACCCCCCTCCCCCCCCCCCCCCCAATTCCTCTCTCGCTCAGATACATAAAGTGTATACATAGTAGGAGTATTTATGAACACTAAGATTCTACATTTCATGGACAAAAATATAGATTTGTTTTAACCCTAAAGATATATAATTTCAATGATTGCAAATCAGCTTAGATCATACCTGGTGCAAGCTTTCGGTTGAATTTATGTAGCACTGAGCTTATGTCTTACATGTTAGGGTTTGTGTGAGAGCAACATGTGAGTTGGTGTGTGTGTGTGCGTGTGTGTGGTGGGGTTACTTGGTGAAGACGAAAATTAAGTTAGACGCTGAAGCAATTGAGAGAGAGAGAGAGAGAGACTCTATGCATAATTATAATGTCAAGGTGATATGCAAAGACAGCTCTGACTGTTGTATATCTCAAGTTCGGTGTTGTGTTAATACCTGGACCCATACCCAGTAGCCCCAAATACATACATGGTGAGATGTGTTTATAATGTTAACATATAACCAACACATTCTTTGGAATAGGTTCTAATGAATAAGTTAAGCAAAACATATAACTAGTATACATAATTGATATGCAAGTAAATATTAACCACCAGTTATATGCGTTATGTATATTTATAACATAGTATAATTCATTAATCGATAAAAATATCTAAAATGCCTGACAATTGAAATTTTGGCTTGATTGATATTATAAAAAACTATTAAATATGAATGCATATTAATCTGTGAAGCGCGATAAGCCTCACAGAAGTATCTCTTTAGTGAATGCGATAGGCCTCACGGAAGCAAGGCCATGAAAAAAATATTCCAAAATGCCCCAGGGGTTCTCAAAAAATATAAAATATGTGATTAGGTGAAATAATTCCCCTCTAGTACCTCCTAACACTCATCCACATGTGCCCTTCCCCCCATTTTCCCACTTCCTCAATTATCAGCAATTTGTCCTCTTATTTCCCTCATTTATCGGTTATTTTCCATGTAAATAATTCTCAGCCGGACTGGGAGGCAGCAGTGAGTCATTTAGAGACCTTATATCAGTGTGAGATCTCTCCCGGGGAGCTTTGTTTCATGCGAGCCGTTGGAGAGGGAGGGTGCATGTCTCTCGGCCGCCCGCCCCAGAATACGACCTGGCGGTGAAAATATAAGTTTTTCAACCCCCAATTGCTGTTCCCACTGTTATTGCTCTTCAAGGTTTATATGTTCATCATATAAGTAAAATAAACACACATGGAGAAGAAATAATGCTTTACAGTATATATATGGTAAAGATAATGCATTATGGCAGAATCGAAGGGTAGAACCACTTTTTACTATTTCCGTTCCGTGGGTTAATCCAACAATCAAAACAAAAATACTGGATATTATATACCAACACCTTTAATGACAGCACTATTTAATACAAATATATAATATAATCGGATATGCACCGTAATAATAGATACACAATATCCCCTGAAACCAATCGCCGCTGCACAACAAATATCCTAACAGAGAAATACTGTTGTAGCTTATATTAACTTCAAATTACCTGTGTGATTCCCGCTGCCCATTGCTTCCTGTAAATCAACTATACATCTCCCTTTGTGTCTGATTGCATATATATTTTGCTTGCAAATCAATTAATAACATTTCTACAAGTAAATACATATTCATCAACTTTTTAATCGAAAACATTTACAATTTGTACATACTTGTTTTGCAAGGTTATTTTTGATCGGTTTAATTACTTTGTTTTTCCTTAGGTTCAAGTAGAATTGGGGAGGCGTATATTTAGCTCGAGTCGAGTTTATGGAACAAGTATATATAAACAAATGGTCGAAAATTTACGATCAATCCTTTGATGTCACTGAAACAAATACCCACCAAAACAATTTTAACATACGTTGGATCAGGAAGTATTAAGGTCTCTACCTTACATGACCAATTTTCACATGACCAATTTCCACAGCAAGTCTTTTCAACAAGTGTTGTCTGGAAATTCCCGGCGCGACCGAAGCCACTCCAAGGACCCGTGCCCCCAGGGGGGGGGCAGGGGATAGTTGTGACGGTTTGGCTCCCGAAACTGCTCTCCGCGGCCGGCATCCGGTTGTCCTCCACTGGTCGATCGATCTTGTCTCCGGCCGCGGAGGGTCGGCAGCCATCCGCGGTTGGCAGCTCCGGGAGGTGGTCCCACGGCGTAGACGCCGCCACATCAGGACCTATGTCTAACATACCCATATTCCTCACCAAGCCCTCTATAACCCATCATCTCCAGACATCACCTTTTGCTCCCAAGAAATCGCCCCCACAACATCCTGGAGGGTGGTCAGAACCTTAGGCTCTGACCACCTCCCGATCATTATCACCACCACCAAAACCAGACTCACCCCAGCTAGCCACAAACACACATACACCAATTATAAAAGAGCTAACTGGGAAGCATTTACAAATGAGACAGAACAACACTTCACAACTCTAAACAGTACACCCATCACTAACATCAACAATGCTGTACACATACTCAATAAAACTATCCAAAACGCTGACAAGAAACACATTCCAAGAGGTAACAGAAAAAGACACAACCCCAACTTCACACCAGAAATTCAAAAACCTCATCAGACAACGCGACACACTGAAACACTCCCCAGCACCCCACACACAAGACATCACACAACAAATTCAAGCACTCAACACCCAAACTAACAACAAAATACAAGAACAACAAAACTAAATTGGAATAACTTCCTACAAACACTTGATCACAAAACAAACCCCAAAAAACTCTACAAAACACTAAACAGCATCACACTTTCCAACAGAAACACAACACAATCACATGCTGCAATCACAACAACAGACTCTACTCCTTCATGTAAACAACAAGCAAACACTCTCATCAATCACTTCTCACATGTCAGCCACCTAAAACCTCACAAAGACGACCGACGTGTCATCCGACGTAAGAGACAATTCCCCACAGACCCTGACTATACACCCTTCACCAATCACCAGACAAAGCATATCATCAACAATCTCAAGCACTCACCCGCCTGTGGCCTAGACAACATAAGCAACATACACCTCAGACACGTGGGACCACAAGGCATACAAACACTCATTAACATATCAAACTACAGCTATTCACACAACACAATACCAGACATTTGGAAGCATGGTATCATCATCACATTCCCCAAACCCAACAAAGACCCCACGCTACCCTCCTCGCACCGCCCCATCACACTCCTTTGCTCCCCCTCCAAAGTCATGGAACGCCTAGTATTACAACTAATTACACCCGACCTACCCCTAGCTCCAACACAACATGGCTTTAGGCCACTGCACTCCACAAACACTCTTCTCACAGACCTTACACAAAGAGCTTTTGACGGCATCAACTCAGCTAGACCACCACACAGATCACTATTAGCCACACTCGACATTAGTAAAGCCTTCGATGCCATCCCCCGCCACAACCTAACAAACAAAATCTACAACACAAACATGCACAACAACACAAAAAGGTGGCTGGCCAACTTCCTAGCAGGCAGATGTGCACACGTATCTTTTGCCGGTCAGTCATCTAAAATCAGAAACTTTCCAAACGGAGTCCCACAGGGATCCGTCCTATCGCCCGCACTCTTCAATCTGTACATGCACGATATAACTACACCCAATACTCCCCAAATAAACTTAGCCTCCTATGGAGATGACATAACACTCACATGCACACACCATGACCCAAGAAGAGCAACAGATCTCCTTCAACCCTATCTCAACACACTACATGGCTGGTGCACTACAAACAGACTGAATCTAGCCCCAGCCAAATCCACCGCAACCCTGCTCACAAGCTGGACAGGTGAACACGAATACATCCCTCAACTCACCATAAACAACACACCCCTAACACATACACACACACCCAAAATCCTAGGAGTAACATATGATACTCATATGACATTCAAACAGCACACCACAAACATTAAAAAGAAACTGACACCCAGACTTAACGCCCTCAGGTCACTTGCTCACACAAAATTTGGACACAACAAAGAAACTACCACCACAGTATATAAACAATACATAAGATCAGTAATGGAATACGCAAGCCCAGCCTGGGCTTCTAACCTAGCTGAAACACATCATAAGACCTTACAGACTATCCAAAACAAAGCCCTGAAGATCATTACAGGCTGCACAGCTACTGCACCCACAGATCATCTACATCAAGAAACCAAAATCCTCAAAGTCAAAGACCATCTGGACATGAGAGGCACTCAATTTCTGGCAGCAGCCTCCACGAACCAAGACCACCCACTAAACTACATGGCAACACACCCACAGACACCAAGAAATATCAAAACAACACCCAGCACACGGTATCACACACAGTTATTGTCCTCTCTCCCTCCCTGCCCACCCCGAACCAACTTCCAGAAGCACATCCATACTCATATATCTCGCCAATCCATCCACTCACTCACAGACAACACGCAGCTGCATGCACGACCTCCCGAAATCCATCCTTCCGAATCCTCCCTCCCTCGCGAGGACAGAGTCCACCTGGCCTGGCTGAGATGCGGACACCATCCAGCTCTCCTGAGCTATCAGAAGAGACTGGATGACTCCGTTGTCGACGCCTGCCCGGGATGTAACACAGCACCCCATACCATTAAACACATCATAGAAGACTGCATTTCACACAACCACTTACGCCAACAACAACAACAACAACACTCAATGAGAGCTCTGTGGGAAAGCCCGATCGTGGCCATGGCCTTCCTCAGGGACTAGGGGCTGTTCGGCCAGGCAGCTTGGGGAACAACAACAACAACAACAACAAGTGTTGTCTGGTTGTTTTTTAGTTTTAAGAATTAACTGCCAAGATATCATGACCTCACATGTTATTATGTAGTACACATTTAGTGGGGTGTGTGTGGATGTGTGCACAGTATGCGTGTCCATTTTATGTTTGGGTGGAAGTGAACTTGCAGTATTTGAGTGTGTGTGTGTGTGTGTGTGTGTGTGTGTGTGTGTGTGTGTGTGTGTGTGTGTGTGTGTGTGTGTGTGTGTGTGTGTGTGTGTGTGTGTGTGTGTGTGTGTTTCTGGTTAAGGGAGTTTCTGCGTGCCTGACAAATCATGAATGCTTGAACGTCTGTGAACCTCTGTGTCATGAGAATATATGAATATAAATGTATATGTATGTGGTTGCATGTAAAGGCTTTATGTGTATGTGTGTGTGTATGTGTGTTAAATTAGAACCGTGCTCGCCGGTAAGGTTCGGGCATTATACCAAATCACTTGTCCTGGCACTTGACTCACAATGTCTTGTTTCAGTCGGTGTCAATGTTCCCACATACTGTATATAACTTCCACTTATATATTTCCCACTCATCTCATTCCCACTTATATTGTTATGCGTGGTTGCAATCCAACTCGCTTGATACTTTGTTCTCATAAGCTCCTTACTTGGGTAACTTAGAACATAATCCTGCCCGACAGGAACATAGCTAGCATTGATATATATATTACTAGATTACTCAAATCACACCCAAAGACAATAAACACACACGATATGGTTCACAAGTTTTATTTCTTAATAGCTAGATACAGGTGGGGCACATCAGATAAATAGGTATAGAGCGTAATATCAATGTCTGAAATATGTGACTGGGAATAAGTTAAATAAGTTTCATTTATTCATGAATAATGGCGTCACTCACAAAGCATCAGAATCAATATACAAAATAATACCTAAAAGAATGATGACAATATCACAAATATAGTTAAGTATGCAAAGAGAGGAATCGCGTAGCATACATATGGGCAGCTGATATCGCGGAGACAAACAGGTAAGGTAGTGCGGCTGGTGGCTTAGGGTCACATGATCAGGTAGGACTAGGGTCAAAGTAGCCGAGGCTGGGTCTAGATTAAAGTTACTGCGACGTATACTTAGAAATCTTAACAATATGGAATATTTAGTCTAGGATGGATAAATACGAATTTGACGTTAAGAGATGGTAATTTAAATTTCAAATATATGATCAAGACAAAAGGGTGAATAATTGTACACCGGGTCTAGGAAAAATAATTCAAGCCAGTAAATGTGACTTAACGAACAATACAAAGGCATTTAAATTTCACTAAACGTTTAGTGAATAAAATGTAACCTAAAAGGTTAATAACACAGCGGGTCTAAATAAATACTCAACGCACTGGAAAAATAAAATAGAAACACCTCAGGGTGGGTGAAATTAATTTATATAATATAAACTGATATCACAGAACAAGTAGTGAATCGAAAGCAGCCAGAATAATAGGCTATGAACACAGTTGGGTATAATAGAAATTCCCAATATAAGTTCGAATATTATTCACCGTATAACGTGGTGGACCGAATTATTCACAAGTTTAAATAGAAATTAAATTATTCAGAATCAATGAATAAGGGAGGAATTAATTTCTGGTTATATGAAATTATATCTGGAATGGACCAAGAGATGTCCGTAACTTAGAATTATATTAATTAGGGGATAGGTATAAGAGTTACACTCTCTTTGAACACTTGACTATGCACGTATATACACACTGATAATACACACATGAATATGATCTACAAGTGTTCATAATAGTTATGTGTGACGTTTCATATATATCTAGGTCGAACCTATATATATAATATTATATGGAATATAAAGGAGTTATATCCAGAGTATTATATATATTAATTACGAGAAAAACGTATATAAGGTTTTCACAAATATGAGGTATAAGTTAATGAAAGGAGAGGCCAAAGGGGTCTCGATAAGTTACTTTGACTTGAACACTAATATATCTTATATAACCTTCACAACAATTCCAAAGCTCAAGAACTATAGAATCACTTAGACTGGGGGGAGATGATCCCTTAGATAGATCTGGTCTGCGGTTAACTCAACTCGTACGTTTTTAAGCCTCTCTTATTTATCAGAGAGAGACGACGTTTGCACACAGAACTAAAATAATAACTTCTAATATTTTAGATGCATCTAGAACTTTCACTTCTAGTGCTTAGATATTAATCTAGAACTTTTCACTTCTAGAGCCTCTCCTACACAACTAGAATTTTCACTTCTAGCTCACCTACACCTTACTAGAATATACACTTCTAGGTATTTTACACTTACTAGAACGGACACTTCTAGTATTACTAGATAGCTGGATATAGGGACTATTGGCTTAACCCTACCAGTAGCGACTCTGACATTGGATACTCATTCTAGTTCGCCGTTGGCTAATAGACGGGTTTGACAATGTTTGCCTATCTCTCCTAAATTTCAGTTGGGTGATATTCAGTTTTTAAATTGGATCAGGTTTAATTGATTTCGGAATATTAGGGGCATTTGAATTTTAGTTTTCGATTTATGGTGAAGTTAACAATGACCTTATAAATACAATACATATAGTGATACATGGGGAATGTTGTTCTTTATTTTTAATATTAAACTCATATTTTAGGAAGCTTGCATGGTTGCATGATAATAGTTTTTCTGTAATTCGTACTTTATTCTATTATCACTGGTGTATGCAAAACTTTCTTTACTCTCTGTGGATCTGTTATAGTTGATCGTATTGGCCTTCCGCACTGTAGAGAGGGTTATTCTGGTACTATATATCTGTTGTAGTAAAACATTGGATGTTGATGAAGAATTTGTATAAATTCCTCTTCGTTGTAGTGCAAATCGGGTTTTTGGTCGGATACGTCTCTATTCCGTACCTCTGACCTTGTAATTGGCCCGGAAGAGGCCCAGGTAATTGGCCCGTAATTAGGTAATGGTTGATGAGTGGTCTTGTAGTTCCCGTGAGTATTGGTAGAGGGTGTTGTTTTAACATGGTAGACTGTGTTGTTTCTCTTTCTGTCTGTGCTTGTGTCCTGCTCTTCTTCTTCGATCTTCTCTGCACTCGGAGGCTGGCTATTTTGGCTTGTGGTTGAGTCATTTCCTCCTGGAATGTTGGTAGATGGGCTGGGGTCCTCGTGTCTCTTTTAAACCGTGTGTTTTCTGGGTATATGGGTAGATCTGGTGAGGTTTTCGTTGCATTTCATTTTGAACCCGTTATTACATATATAACTCCCACTAATCTAACTCCCACTAATCTAACTACCACTCATCTAACTCCCACTTAGATAACTCGACACTCATCTCACTCCCACTTATATAACTCCCACTGATATAACTCCCACTTAGATAACTCCCACTCATCTAACTCATACTATCTAACACCCACTTATATAACTCCCACTTATATAGCTCCCACTTAGATAACTCGACACTCATCTCACTCCCACTTATATAACTACCACTGATATAACTCCCACTTAGATAACTCCCACTCATCTAACTCATACTATCTAACACCCACTTATATAACTCCCACTTATATAGCTCCCACTTATATAGCTCCCACTTATATAACTCCCACTTATATAGCTCCCAATCATGTAACTCCCACTTATATAACACCCACTTATATAACTCCCACTTATATAACACCCACTTATATAACTCCCACTTATATAACACCCACTTATATAACTCCCACTTATATAACTCCCACTTAGATAACTCCCACTCATCTAACTCATACTATCTAACACCCACTTATATAACTCCCACTTATATAGCTCCCAATCATGTAACTTCTACTTATATGATTCCCACTCACGGTAATCCCACTGTTTTATGACTTCTCTTGTTTAATTCTACCGTATATGAATCCATCTTATATTATCTTTGCTCATAAAATTCCCTCTCGTACCTCTTCACCTAACTGACTTGCACTTATATGACTACCACTGCTATCACAATCACCCCTAACCCTTTTACTTCGAGCACTCTTAGTTATATAACTTCCCTTAACACCCTTATACTTCAAGCACTCTTACTTATATAACTTCCCTTAACACCCTTATACTTCAAACACTCTTACTTATATAACTTCCCTTAACACCCTTATATTTCAAGCACTCTTACTTATATAACTTCCCTTAACACCCTTATACTTCAAGCACTCTTACTTATAAAACTTCCCTTAACACCCTTATACTTCAAGCACTCTTACTTAAATAACTTCCCTTAACACCCTTATACTTCAAACACTCTTACTTATATAACTTCCCTTAACACCCTTATACTTCAAGCACTCTTACTTATATAACTTCCCTTAACACCCTTATACTTCAAGCACTCTTACTTATATAACTTCCCTTAACACCCTTATACTTCAAGCACTCTTACTTATATAACTTCCCTTAACACCCTTATACTTAAAACACTCTTACTTATATAACTTCCCTTAACACCCTTATACTTCAAGCACTCTTACTTATATAACTTCCCTTAACACCCTTATACTTCAAGCACTCTTACTTATATAACTTCCCTTAACACCCTTATACTTCAAGCACTCTTACTTATATAACTTCCCTTAACACCCTTATACTTAAAACACTCTTACTTATATAACTTCCCTTAACACCCTTATACTTCAAGCACTCTTACTTATATAACTTCCCTTAACACCCTTATACTTCAAGCACTCTTACTTATATAACTTCCCTTAACACCCTTATACTTCAAGCGCTCTTACTTATATAACTTCCCTTAACACCCTTATACTTCAAGCACTCTTACTTATATAACTTCCCTTAACACCCTTATACTTCAAGCACTCTTACTTATATAACTTCCCTTAACACCCTTATACTTCAAGCACTCTTACTTATATAACTTCCCTTAACACCCTTATACTTCAAGCACTCTTACTTATATAACTTCCCTTAACACCCTTATACTTCAAGCACTCTTACTTATATAACTTCCCTTAACACCCTTATACTTCAAGCAATCTTACTTATATAATTTCAATTCCAACCACTAAATGTCCATGTATACTGTATAGTTCCCAGTCACATATCTACATCCCATCTATATTTATCACACTCCTATCGATCTTACTAGTATTAATTCCGTGTTACTTATGGCTCCCACATAAACAGTTATAAACACTAGAGTAATACATGCACCCACTAATCTACAGTACATTATAAATATTTTGTTATTATAGGAAATCACACTGTCATATCAGCAAATGTATGTGAACATTTATTTAAGGTTAGTAGACAATATATTACAACATACACGAATTAAAATTACAGAACAATTGCACATTACACGCTGTCAATGAACTTTCTAATAATATTAGCATGGTTACCTACCATGGGTTACTCACTCTCTCTCTCTCTCTCTCTCGGCCATCACCCTTATCCACTAAAGTATAGAAGGTGTACCGAGGGGGCCGCATGTAGATCCGTGTTTACTAGTTTCAGGTGTTTTTATTGCTTGCTTCAACTTAATATCGGCAATTACCACACGAGAGATATATATTACTTGATATAAAATACTTAACAAGAAACTTTAGAAGGGGAACAGGTGAGGGAACTTTTTTGGTGGGCTATATGAAGGAATTGAAAGAGGAACATATCAAGGAAATTTGACAGGGGATCGTATAGAGAAACTGTTTTGAGGAAAATTACAATTGGCAGAGAGTTTGAATAAAACAATGTTACGTTAAATGTTACTGGGAGGCATCATGGAGGAGTTTTACGGCACTTTAAAGGTAGAACATTACAAGTTGTTTTGTATTTATTTTATTTTATTTCTTACAGTATATGTGAGTGAGGGAGACAAAAGGCAGAACTGCCTGTAGCGAGTACCTCCCTCATAGTTGAACGAGTGACAGGGCCAAAATCAAGGGACGTTCGAGCCAAAATACCTGAACACACGGAGTTTGAAGCAATTTAAGTCATAGGAAGAGGGAATAACTGATTCTATGAGAGAATTCCAGAGCTCAGCTGTTGAATAGAAGAAAGATTCAGAATAACGCTTCACTCTTGGGTTGGAGAGCTGCACAGAGTAGGAGTGTATTTGTGTTGCAAGGCGGGTGATACGTGCTCTACGAAGAGGGGGTGGTATACACTGAGAGACCTCTGAGGAACACTGACCATTGTAATAGCAGTAGAATAGTTAGAGATGCAACATTGCGACAGAGAAAGAGCGACTGCAGATAATTGGTGAGTGGACGTGAGTTAATGAGACGGAAGGCTTTCCTTTCCACTTTGTCTAGAAGTGATGTGTGAGAGGATCCTCCCCATATATGTGAACAATACTCAATACATGGACGCACTCTACCCCTGGACAGAGCTAGAAGCTGAGCACGGGTAAAGAACCCCCAGAGGCGGATGAGTACACCCAGCTTCTGGGAAGCTGTTTTAGCAAGAGAGGTAATATGATCTATCCAAGAGAGATCAGAAGAAAAAGAGACACCAAGAATATTAAGAGATGATGAAGGGTTAATTTGTATGTTGTTGAAGAGTAGGTGTGACGCATGTCCAGTGTGAGCATGCTGTACAGAACGCCTAGTCATGCCCCACTCTCGCTAGGATCGTCAGGGCAGGAACTTTGGCTGTAGTCTATGTAGAGTTTCCTAACTTAGTTCATGTGAGCCGTTGTACTATAAGTATTATGAATATGTATTTTGTTTTCATCTGAGTCAACGAGTTCTATTTTATATCATTAGTTAAAAGTATTGTGTGTAAAACTTATTTGTAATGATGGGAAGAGAAACAGCCACAGTTGGGGGTCAGTGGGTGTGCCAGGCGGGAGGTGGGCCTAACTCACTAGCACTCCTCCCCCCCCCCTCCCTCAGTGCTAGGGGAGCCTTTGTCTATCCCAGAGGAGAGAGAGAAATTACGTAATGGTTGTCAGTGGGCGGTCCTTAGTAGTTCACGTTGGGCTCACTAGAGGGCCGGGTATAAAAAGGGAAGTCTAGCCAATTTTTCATCAGAACTCATTAGGCAGAGCGACTTCTCATTTCCCTTGCTAACTATATATATTCTTCTGACTGATGTGAACTTTCTCTACTACCTTACATTCTTATCTCCTCTTTTCCCTGCCTGTTTAACTTCCATGGTCCCGTTGGTGCAGAGCTAGTCAGCCAACGTATTATCGCTTGAGTTCTCACGAGATACTTGCCTATTAGATAGCCTATTTTGGAAAGGTTAACTTAGAATAGGATTGATTTATGTTTGTTGCACTTGTATATGCATTTCCCTGTGTGTTATTATTATTATTCCTGTTTTCTGCTAGTCTAGGTAATGCTAGACTGGGGTAAGGCTTTTCTGTGTTACGAGTTGTTGTTTGATGCAGTGGTTAAGCGATAAACCTGCATACTCGTTTCGGTTCAGTGAAGCCTAGGTTGTCTTCGCGGCTGACTGTGTTGAGTTAATAATTGACAGTGCGTGAGGGCAAGAGCCTAACCACCCTGTATTTTATTAACAGTTTGTTTTTACTTTGTCAAGGAGCCGGGAGAAAACCAGATACAAGGGATCTGGATTTCTCAAAGTGCACATGTTAGTTTTAACGTAATACTTTAAACAGTTGTGAGGACTTCGCTAGGCTACGAGCCGTTTTTGCTCAGTCACTGCTACCTTTTGCCCACAGTACCCCAGCTAGACTTTACTCGATTAGTAGATACAGAATAGTATTGAAGCTTTCCTTATGTATGATATTGTTTATGCACTATTGATTTCATGTGTTGCACGCTTGGCTACTTTAGTGATTAGTGGCCCACGAGCACAATCCGAGTAGGCTATTGCCGTTGCATTTGCAGAGTACTTCTTTTTAATGTTTGCCATTTGCTATTGCATATTCTTTTAATTATTCTTATTCCAATTTAAACCTTTAATAGTATTTAATTGCTAGCGTTTTTGCTTATTGAATTACTGTTCAAAATCCGATACGTACTTCTTACGAGCATCCGAGAAGCATCTAACTTTTTTCAGAAGATTCCTTGCTCGATGCTTAAGGACTATTAACCCTTCTTTAGCGGCCTATGCGGTTTATTTATATGTACCGCCCAGCGGGGTGTTTTTAGCCAAAATAGGGCTGTTTACGTGATCATTTTCATGCCTAAATAAGACCCAGAACGTAAAACAAGTATCTATCCCTGAAAGGGCATAAAAAGAGCTTTCGAATGACACCATAACGATCCTTTTATGATGGCTAGTTTTCTTGCAATAACCGTGCAACGCGAGTGCAAAAAGCAGGTAATTAGCCACTTTCCCGATACAATTCCGTATATAGCGAGTGAGAGAGGGAGGAGGGAGCTGAGATTCGTGTCAGTAGGTTCGCCGCGGTGGTCTGGAGCAGTCATACGCTCACTAGTCTCCTGCCACCACTTGTCTCTCTCTCTCAGCAACATTACGTGCTGAAATTGCCACTCGACCTATGTCGAGCGCCGCCACATAGTCCAGCTTTATTAAATACGACTTATGTGGTGAGCCGCTTTTTAAGGGTTAATTAACGTAACGTAATAGTGCCGATCCGAAGTAGAGGGTGGAGGACTTCTTAAGTTCTTAGTCAAGGGTGGATTACTTCGGCTTCGGCCAACACTATTCTTTGGTGTTGTTGTTTCTTACTTCTTTGTTTGATTGTTGACCAGACTAGAGAATTCCTGTCTCTTTATTAGTCTGTTGTTGAACACTAGTACCGAGTTCTTGTATACCCCGTTATAGCAGATTGAACTCTGGAGGGTATTGGTGTTTTTTGTTCGGCTGGCAGTACTCAGGGGTTGGGATCGTGTGTTTCCGTTGTGGCAGCGAGCCGTATTCGAATCCTGATTGAGAGCCCTTGTGTACCCGAGTGCCAGTTCGTAACAAATGGCGACCTTGCTTAGGATTTTGTGAACAGTATAAATTTTTGCAGAGTTGTACAACATTTGTTTGTTTGTATTTTAGCGTGCATATTGAAGAATATTTGTTTTGTATGGCAATTAGTATAGCATTTAAGAGACTCCAGTTAATTTAGTAATTAGTGCTTGCATAGGAAGTTTAACACTTTTGTCTCGAGAATTTTGTTGTGGACTTCAGTATGTCGTGCATTAGCACTGACGATGAGCGAGAGATGTCATTTGAAGGTGTGCTGTTAGTAACCAGTGAGGAGGATGCTAGAGTTTTTGTAAGTAAGCGGTACCACGTGACGGAGGAGAGGCTGACTGGGGTGGATGTTTGTGGCTTGCACCTGATAGCCAAGGTTTTGGGCATTTCCAATGTAGTAGGGATGTCCAAGGGGGAGCTGATTTCCTGGGTGTTGCGTGGGCGACATGGGGTTTCGGAGGAGAGGGCGTTTGGGGGGGTTCCTCCCCAGATCCCCTCTCACTCGACTCCCACAGTGCCGTCCACTCAGTTACCGGAGGTTAGCACTCTCCCACAGAGGGATGAGAATTGGCAGATTGAAGTGCCCTCGGGTGGTGCATATGGTGGTTCCCCAGTTTTTGCCCCCCCTACTTCAGTAGTGGCAGCTCCCTCTTCCTGCCTGTCTCCAGATATGGTATTTAGACTTGAGCTTGCTAAGATTGAGGCTAGGAAGCAGGAGAATGAGACTAGGAGGCATGAGATTGAGGTTAGGTGGCAAGAGGATGAGACCAGGAGGCATGAGGATGAGACCAGGAGGCATGAGGCTGAGCTTAGGTACGACTCAGAGAAATATTGTGCTAAATTAGATTTAGATAAGACTCGTGCAGAGTCGACAGGGACTCGGATGGGCCGTGAGGGCCAAGTGAGAGAACAGTCCTTAGCCCACTTAGTCAAATTAGTGCCGGTATTTAGTGAAACTGAAGTCACAGAATGTTTTAATCGTTTTGAGAAGAAGTGTAGGGAGCATAATTGGCCTGAAGAGAAGTGGGCAGCTCTAGTCTCCTCAAGACTTATGGGTAAGGGTCTGAAGGCTTATGAGGCACTGCCTTTAGAGTCTTGCATTGAAGAGAGCTGTCCTACAGGCATACGAGTTGCAACCGGAAACATATCGATTGAAGTTTCGGGGTGTTACAAAGACTAGGGAGGCGACCTTTCTTGAACATGCCCGGGACTTAAAAGATGCACTTAAAAACTGGACACGTTCTGAGAAAGCTGAGACGGTAGAACAGTTGACGGAGCTGTTTCTGCTCGAGCAGTTTTATAAGTGCACTGGTGCAGAAATGACTTTAACTATTAAAGAAAAGAACCCAAAAACTCTACAGGAGGCAGCTGAGATGGCTGACCTCCGGCTATCACTAATTCGTGGGTGCGGGTCTGCCCAGCGTAGTGAGGCAGGTAACAAGGGGCGTGACGCCCCACCCCCCCGAGTTAGTGATATACCTTATGCAAACAAGTACAAGAGCCATGATACCAAGACTGACCGCAAGACTAGCACCGTCCCATTTAAGAAGGGGCCGGGCCCTTCCCAGTACCAAGGGAAGCCCAAAGGGGAGTTGGAGTGTTATCATTGTCATAAAAAGGGGCACTTTGCAAGAGTCTGTCTTAGCAAACCACCTACAGCAGCTGTGTCTTTGGCCTGCAACATTGGTGTGTCTCCGAAGTCATCTGAGTTTGCCCGGGGCAGTTCGTCAGAGGCTGAGGCACAGCCAATGCAGAAGCACCTGGGAGGCTCGAACCCTGCTCAGGATGTTTTTTGCGACCATAGAGGGCGGGGTTGCGTGATGTGGGCGGGGCGCAAGCATGGAGTAGAGGTCTTGCGTGATACAGGTGCTTCCCAGACTCTGATGAAAAACTTGACTGGCTACCCTATAAACGCGGCTCGGGTGGTAGTGGTGCAGGGTATTAATGCAACTCGGTCATACCCGCTGGTGCGGTTGGAGTTGGAGGTGGATGGTGTGGCACGTGAATTGGATGTCGGGATTGTGGAGAAACTGCCAGTGGAGGGCGTCGACCTTCTTCTCGGCAACGACTTTGCAATGCCCGCTTCTGAGGTTCTACCCTTAGTCGTTGCCGAGAGGCCGGCCGACGTGAGTAGGGAAGAGCAAGAGTGGGTCGAGCGGTGCCAGACACAACCCATGGCGTGTGTTGTCACCCGAGCTCGGGCAGCTAAAGTGTCACAGCCTAGTCCTCCGTCTTCAGACCAGCGGAGGAACGATCAACAGGAGGAGGCTAAAGCTGGAGTTGGTTTTAAGAGTTTTGACTCGGCGGCTCTCCTGGGTGATTCAGTATTAGCACCATTACTTAATTCTGGAGTAGCCCCTGGGCCTGTCATCGAGAGGGACGAGGCTGGGCATGACGAGTCTCCACGACAGCAACGTTATGTACATCGAGAGAGACAGAGGGAGCAGCCCAGTATCGGGGAAGGTCATGCATTGCTCCGGGAGCAGTTAGATCGCTTGGCACCCTCAGATATACGTCGGTTGCAACTAGAGGACCCTGAGCTCCAAACGTGTGCTAATGGAGCTGTAGAGCTCGACGAGGACGGCGATGCACAGCCAGGAGATTTTTTTTATTTAGAAGGCATCCTCTATAGGCGTTTTCAAGACCCTAAACGTAGTTGGCAAAAGGTGTCCGGAGTAGTGGACCAGTTGGTGGTGCCACGGGAGTGCAGGGATAGCCTACTGAGGTTGGCGCATGACACACCACTGGCAGGACATCTAGGGGTGAGAAAAACGGTGGAGGCTTTGGGGAAATTGTTTTGGTGGCCGGGGATGAAGTCTCATGTGCAGTCATGGATATACTCATGTAATATTTGTCAACGTGTCGGGAAACCGAACCAAGTTATTCCTAAGACTCCGTTACACCCTATTCCTGTGATTGGGCCACCCTTTAGTAAAATTATTGTTGACATGGTTGGTCCACTCCCTCCTACTAAGGCTGGAAATAAATTTTTGTTAACCATAATGGATGTTGCCACTAGATACCCTGATGCATACCCTATGAAAAATGGAATGGCTAAGACGGTAGTCAGTAACTTGTTGTGGTACTTCTCAAGGTACGGGTACCCGGAGGAGATTCAGTCTGATCAGGGATCTAATTTCACCTCCAACATGTTCAAGCAAACAATGCAACAGCATGGGATACGAGCAGTAGTATCGTCAGCGTATCACCCTGAGAGTCAAGGAGTGCTTGAGCGGTGGCATGCTACACTTAAAAGCATGCTCAGGTGTTATTGTGCTGACAACGGTATGGATTGGGATCTTGGATTGCCTTATGTGCTGTTTGCTGCTCGGGAGGTACCTGGTGAGAGCCTGGGATTTAGTCCAAACGAGCTGATTTTTGGACACCGTGTCAGGGGCCCCCTTAACATGCTGAAAGAAATTTGGGAGGGGACTGTGCAGCCTTGTCCATTATTAAAGTATGTGCTTGAAAGCCGTGAGCGCATGCTTAAGAGATGGCAGGTAGAAATTTGACAGAATCACAAGCTTGATGAAGGACAGGTATGATCGCAAAGTGAGGCTCCGGAAGTTCACTGTAGGACAAGAGGTATTAATTTTGTTGCCTTTGGTTGGTAACCCCCTCTCTGCGAAGTACACTGGACCTTACAAAATTGTAGAAAAAATGTCAGACTTAGATTACCTTGTTGCCACTCCAGACAGGAGGAAAAAGAACCAGTTATGTCATGTGAACCTTATTAAAGAGTATGTGAGGCGCCCCTCTGAGCCTCTCACTGTCCCTGTGTTGGCTTGTTGCGGCCGTGGTGGAGAAGGAGAGGGGGACAGTCAAGCTTCAGAGGAGGATAGCTGGGATCAATATGTTTCAGCGGATCAGTGGGCGGGGAACTCGAGCCTAAGGGCTGACGAGGCTATAGCTCATTTGCCTGAGCCGCAGTTTGATGCTATCCGTCAGTTGTTCGGTTCATACCCCACTGTATTTGCTGAACACCCAGGCCTCACTACTCAGGCTATGCATGATGTTGACGTGGGGGACCATCTACCCTTTAAGTCAATCCCGTACCGTGTGCCCCCCATAAAACTACCAGCTCTGAGGGATGAGTTGGAGTATATGCTCGGTAGAGGGTTGATAGAGAAAGGCACAGTTAAGTGGACTTCCCCCGTAACACTGCAGCCTAAGCCAGATGGCAAGGTACGCTTTTGTATTGATTTCCGTAGGTTAAACGGTTTGACTCCAACTAACCCATATCCTCTTCCTCGGGTTGATGATAGTGTTGACAAAATTGGTAATGCTCGTTTTTTGTCTAAAGTAGATTTAGTAAAAGGTTACTGGCAAGTACCTTTGTCCGAGCGTGCTAAAGAGGTATGTGGTTTTGTTGTGGACGGGAGTACCTACCGGTGCAATGTTATGCCTTACGGACTTAAGAATGCACCAGCAACGTTTCAGAACCTGATGAATGAAATTGTAAAGGACATTCCAAATTGCACCGTATATTTGGACGATGTAATCATTTATGATGACGACTTTGAGAGCCATTGTGAGCACCTTGAGACCTTGTTCCGGAAACTTAGTGAAGCAAATCTGGTAGTAAATTTGGCAAAGTGTGACTTCGTAAAAGCCACTGTGCAGTACCTTGGGTTTGTAGTGGGAAGGGGACAGGTGTGCCCTCCTCAGAACAAGGTACAGGCTATCAATACATTTCCACACCCAACAACCAAGAAGCAGATTATGAGATTCTTGGGTATGATAGGCTACTACAGACGCTTCATAAAAGGTTACTCAACGGTGTTGGCACCTCTCACAGATTTGTTATCTAAAGACAAAAAGTTTTTGTGGGCACCTGAGTGTGAAAAGGCTTTCACTTTGGTGAAACATTTGCTATGTACTCACCCGATACTCAGGGCCCCAGACTTTAACAGGCCTTTTCAGCTGGCAACAGATGCTAGTGGTGTAGGGGCTGGTGCCGTCTTGCTACAGACAGACAATGAAGGTGTGGAACACCCAGTAAGTTTCTTTTCTAAGAAGTTCAATGCTGCACAAAAGAACTATTCTACAATAGAAAAGGAATTACTGGCGATTGTGCTGTCGCTCAGGCACTTCGAGGTGTATGTTCCAGCCTATGGCCCAGTCGTGGTTATCTACACTGATCATCACCCTTTGAGATTCCTGAATCAATTTCACAATCGCAATATGAGACTGACCAGGTGGTTTTTGATGTTGCAGGAGTATAACCTGGACATCCGTCATATTGCTAGATGTGACAATGTGATCGCGGCATATTGCTGGATGTGACAATGTGATCGCGGATTGTTTATCAAGGGTGGATGATCAGTCGTAGGCTATCACAGGTGTGTGGGTTTGAGTGGAGGAAAATAGGCTGCCCTTATAGTGCAGCCGGGAAAAACATATTAAAATATAAAAATCATATAAAAACTCTTTCTTTTGATATAGGTAATCGTATAAGTTTGTCATAGCCTATAGAGTTTGAGTAGTCCACGAACTATCAAACGGCTGAGCTGCTGTAAGCTCGCTCTGGGAGCATGATTTTGTGTCTTTTTGCTATTGTTGGGAGGAGTTATAAAATGTGATTTTTTTTTAATAATAAGATGTGTTTTGGTGATAAACTCAGCTTTGTTTTAGTGCCATGCGGTCGCTGGGTGTGAGGGGCTTGATGGGGTTCTGTGTTTGTCAGATTTTAGCTCAGGGTTGAGCGAGTAAAATCTTCGGGGAGGTGTGACGCATGTCCAGTGTGAGCATGCTGTACAGAACGCCTAGTCATGCCCCACTCTCGCTAGGATCGTCAGGGCAGGAACTTTGGCTGTAGTCTATGTAGAGTTTCCTAACTTAGTTCATGTGAGCCGTTGTACTATAAGTATTATGAATATGTATTTTGTTTTCATCTCAGTCAACGAGTTCTATTTTATATCATTAGTTATAAGTATTGTGTGTAAAACTTATTTGTAATGATGGGAAGAGAAACAGCCACAGTTGGGGGTCAGTGGGTGTGCCAGGCGGGAGGTGGGCCTAACTCACTAGCACTCCCCCCTCCCCCCTCCCCTCAGTGCTAGGGGAGCCTTTGTCTATCCCAGAGGAGAGAGAGAAATTACGTAATGGTTGTCAGTGGGCGGTCCTTAGTAGTTCACGTTGGGCTCACTAGAGGGCCGGGTATAAAAAGGGAAGTCTAGCCATTTTTTCATCAGAACTCATTAGGCAGAGTGACTTCTCATTTCCCTTGCTAACTATATATATTCTTCTGACTGATGTGAACTTTCTCTACTACCTTACATTCTTATCTCCTCTTTTCCCTGCCTGTTTAACTTCCATGGTCCTGTTGGTGCAGAGCTAGTCAGCCAACGTATTATCGCTTGAGTTCTCACGAGATACTTGCCTATTAGATAGCCTATTTTGGAAGGGTTAACTTAGAATAGGATTGATTTATGTTTGTTGCACTTGTATATGCATTTCCCTGTGTGTTATTATTATTATTCCTGTTTTCTGCTAGTCTAGGTAATGCTAGACTGGGGTAAGGCTTTTCTGTGTTACGAGTTGTTGTTTGATGCAGTGGTTAAGCGATAAACCTGCATACTCGTTTCGGTTCAGTGAAGCCTAGGTTGTCTTCGCGGCTGACTGTGTTGAGTTAATAATTTACAGTGCGTGAGGGCAAGAGCCTAACCACCCTGTATTTTATTAACAGTTTGTTTTTACTTTGTCAAGGAGCCGGGAGAAAACCAGATACAAGGGATCTGGATTTCTCAAAGTGCACTTGTTAGTTTTAACGTAATACTTTAAACAGTTGTGAGGACTTCGCTAGGCTACGAGCCGTTTTTGCTCAGTCACTGCTACCTTTTGCCCACAGTACCCCAGCTAGACTTTACTCGATTAGTAGATACAGAATAGTATTGAAGCTTTCCTTATGTATGATATTGTTTATGCACTATTGATTTCATGTGTTGCACGCTTGGATACTTTAGTGATTAGTGGCCCACGAGCACAGTCCGAGTAGGCTATTGCCGTTGCATTTGCGGAGTACTTCTTTTTAATGTTTGCCATTTACTATTGCATATTCTTTTAATTATTCTTATGCCAATTTAAACCTTTAATAGTATTTAATTGCCAGTGTTTTTGCTTATTGAATTACTGTTCAAAATCCGATACGTACTTCTTACGAGCATCCGAGAAGCATATAACTCTTTTCAGAAGATTCCTTCCTCGATGCTTAAGGACTATTAATTAACGTAACGTAATAGTGCCGATCCGAAGTAGAGGGTGGAGGACTTCTTAAGTTCTTAGTCAAGGGTGGATTACTTCGGCTTCGGCCAACACTATTCTTTGGTGTTGTTGTTTCTTACTTCTTTGTTTGATTGTTGACCAGACTAGATAATTCCTGTCTTTTTATTAGTCTGTTGTTGAACACTAGTACCGAGTTCTTGTATACCCCGTTATAGCAGATTGAACTCTGGAGGGTATTGGTGTTTTTTGTTCGGCTGGCAGTACTCAGGGGTTGGGATCGTGTGTTTCCGTTGTGGCAGTGAGCCGTATTCGAGTCCTGATTGAGAGCCCTTGTGTACCCGAGTGCCAGTTCGTAACATGGGTCATAGTTTTCTGGAAGGGGGCGAGGAGTAGACAGATGAAGAAATTTAGTTTTGGAAGCATTGAAACTAACAAAGTTTCTCTACCCCAGTTAGAAACAGTAGAGTGATAAACAGATAGGTATTTTATGGCCTCCTTACAGGAGTTTTGGAGTTCCTGATGAAGATGGTTTTGTGGAAGGCTAGTTGAATAATGTAATGTAGAATCGTCAGCATATGAGTGAATGGGGCTGGAGGTGCAGTTGAGAAGGTTGTTAATGAATAATAGGAAGAAAATTGGAGATAGGGTAGAACCCTGAGGAACACCGGAGTTGATAGGTCAAGGAAGTGAACGGTGGCTGTCCACAACCGCAGCTATGGAACGGCCGGATAGGAAATTAGAGACAGGCACAGATGGAGGGATAGAAACCGTAGGAGGGTAGTTTGGAAATAATGGATTTGTGCTAGACTCTATCGAAGGCATTCGATATGTCTAGTGCAACAGATAAAGTCTCACTCAAGTCCCGAATGGAGAATGACCAAGAGTTAGTAAGATAAGAAAGAAGATCACCAGTAGAGCAGCCCTTAAGGAAGCCATACTGGCAGTCTGAGAGTAGGTTATGGGAAGATAAATTCCTCCCTCTCCGCCCTCCTCTCTCTTACTTATGCCTAATATCCTAATCTCTTCTAAAGATGTACTTTCTACCCTCTCTGGGCTTAACACTAATAAGGCGTACGGTCCGGACGGTGTTCCTCCTGTTGTTCTCAAAAACTGTGCTTCCGTGCTGACTCCCTGCCTAGGCAAACTCTTTCGTCTCTGTCTATCCTCTAACGTCTTCCCTTCATGCTGGAAGTTTGCTCACATTCAACCTGTCCCAAAGAAGGGTGACCACTCTGAACCCTCCAACTATCGTCCAATTGCTCTCATTTCTTGTCTTTCTAAAGTTTTTGAAACTATTCTTGCTTCCAAATTTCTTAAGCATTTCTCTTCTCATAATCTGCTCTCAGATCGCCAGTATGGCTTCCTTAACGGTCGCTCTACTGGTGATCTTCTTTCATATCTTACTAACTCTTGGTCATCCTCCTTTCGGGACTTCGGTGATACTTTTTCTATTGCACTAGACATATCGAAAGCCTTCGATAGAGTCTGGCATAAATCTTTAATTTCTAAACTACCCTCCTTCGGTTTCTATCCCTCCATCTGTGCCTTTGTCTCTAATTTCCTTTCCGGCCGTTCCATAGCCGCGGTTGTGGACGGCCATTGTTCACTTCCTCACCCTATAAACTCCAGTGTTCCTCAGGGCTCTGTCCTATCTCCTATTCTCTTTCTAATTTTTATAAATGATCTCCTTAACTGTACCTTAATTCCCATCCATTCATACGCAGATGACTCAACCTTACAATACTCCATTACTTTTTCAGAACGCCCCAGCCAGCAATCCCTCAACGACAAACGTAATGAAGCCATAGAACTCTTAAATTCTGATCTAAATACTATTTCCAATTGGGGCAGAGAAAACCTTGTTAACTTTAATGCTTCCAAAACCCAATTTCTCCATCTATCTACCCGTCAGGATCTCCAAGCGGACTATCCCTTATTCTTCAACAATACAAAAATCAACCCTTCATCTTCTCTCAATATTCTTGGTGACTCTTTTTCTTCTGCTCTCATTTGGAAGGACCATACTACTAGTCTTGCTAAGGCAGCCTCCCAGAAGCTGGGTGTGCTCAACCGCCTTAGGGGGTTCTTTTCCCCTGCACAGCTTCTTGATCTGTACAGGGGCATAGTGCGCCCTTGTATTGAGTATTGTTCACATGTGTGGGGAGGTTCCTCTCACACCACTCTCCTAGACAAGGTTGAAAGGAAGGCCTTTCGTATCATTAACTCCCGTCCACTCACCAACTCTCTGCAATCTCTCTCTCTCCGCCGCAATGTTGCATCTCTCTCGCTATTCTATCGCTACTATAATAATCAGTGTTCCTCAGAGCTATCCCAGTGCATACCACCTCCTTTACGTAGGGCACGTGGTACCCGTCTTGCAACTCAATCCCACCCCTACTCTGTGCAGCTCTCCAACCCAAGAGTGAAACGTTTCTCTCAAACTTTCTTCTACTCAACAGCTGAGCTCTGGAACTCTCTTTCAGAATCAGTCTTTCCCGCTTCCTATGACTTAAATTGCTTCAAACTCCGTGTGTCCAGGCATTTTGGCTCGAACGTCCCTTGATTTTGGCCCTGTCACTCTTTCAACTATGGGGGAGGCACTCGCTATAGACAGTTATGCCTTTTGCCTCCCTCAATCACATAGAAAAAAAAAAAAAAAAAAAAATGCTTAAGACATTTTGATGTAGGAATAGTTTCAAAAACTTTAGAGATGCAAGAAATGAGAGCAATTGGACGATAGTTGGAGGGCTTAGAGTGGTCACTCTTCTTTGGGATAGGTTGAATGAAAGCAAATTTTCAGCAAGAAGGGAAGACATTAGAGGAGAGACAGAGACGGAAGAGTTTGCCTAGGCAGGGAGTCAGCACGGAAGCACAGTTTTTTTAGTACAACAGGAGGAACACCGTCTGGTCCGTACGCTTTCTTAGTATTAAGCCCAGAGAGGGTGGAAAGTACATCCTTGAAAGATATTATGATATTAGGCATAAGTAGGAGAGAGAGGGGTGGAGAGGGAGGAACAGCACTGGAATCATCTAAAGGTGAGTTTTTAGCGAAAGAGGTAGCGAAGAGCTCAGCTTTATCAGAGGAAGAAGTGACGGTGTTGCAGTCAGAGCGGAAAAGGGGAGGGAAAGATGAAGAAGAAAAATTGTAAATAGGAAGTACGAGATTCTTTAGTTTGAAGGCGACGGGTACCGTTTGAATGCTTCCTCCTTATTGCGGACATGTTCCTAGTACTGCAAACCTATACACATGTGACATAACAACATTGTTTTATATATTAGGAGATACAGTATATGGTATATTATCTAACACCCTTCTTTTTCCTCCCCTTACTCCACCACTGTTTCGTTCCCTACGCTTGGCCACAACCATGCTCCGGCTTAATAATCCAGAAGGGTTGATAGCCTTTGAAGTCCTATTTTAACTAACTAACTAGCTCTCTCTCTCTCTCTCTCTAATACCTTCACCAACCACCAATTGTAACAGATCACAGTCCACAAACACATAATGTACTATATACAATGCTATAAACATACATATACACCAACCTTCTTGTTCTTATCGTAACAAGTGCACTATCCAATTCCTCTTACCATTTTAATTTTCCTGAATGAGGGAAACATTAACAATACTATTAACATTGTTCTGTAATACAGTATTATTACAACACCTGTAGAATTTGTAATAAATATATCTGGCATGTTACAGTTATACAAATTATATGCTTCAGCTAACGAGCTTTTATTTTATGGTAAGATTTTGTTTTATCATACAATTAAAATAGCAAAGGTGGGAATGGCAAGGATAATACAATTAAGCGAATAAGCATGTGGATTTAACGAGATTAAAAATTAATCACACGCTGGGAGGGAAGATGAAAGTTTTAAAAGGACGATAATCAACAGACCATACGAGCATATACAACAAATATTAGAATATTAAACTAAATTAATTCCTTCTTATATTTGGGAGACAATTAACGTTAAGATCAGTTATTGGAAAAGGGTGGTGATGGTAATGGTGGTGGTGGTGGTAATGATGTTAATGGTAATGAATGTGTTGATGGTAATGACGGTGGTGGTGGTGGTGGTCGTGGAGCTGATTAGGTGATGATACTTGAAGTAAGATAGAGAACGAGGTACAGAAGGTGGCAATATAAATGAAAATTAATTGCAAATGTGTGGACATGACAACACAATAAATAAGTTACATGGAAATTCATAATCATGTAATTGCAAGCATTAACAAACAGGATTACAAATACCAAGTATTGACGATTCGAAAGAACAGAGTTACAAGTGGAAAACATATTTATAACTGTACAAGGCTATTATGTATATTGCAAAAATATAAAACATACAGTACACACACACTACTATGTATATATTCAAGAAGAAAACGCCAATACATCCAATATAGTGCAAGTAAAAATACGAGCAGCAAAGAGCATATTATAACAACAAAACGGAACATATAAAAGAAAACTGTCGAGGAAGATAACAAATCGACAAACGTAAAGGATAATACTGTACAATGGAAAGATAAAGAAAGGAAAAACAAAAGGTCAATGTTTAAAGTTAGGTTTAGAGCTAAATGTGAGATATGGTAGAAAATGGTTGGACAGGAGGAGAGGGACACCTAACGATACACTGGGAGAAGAGAGAAGGAAGTAACAGGAACATTGGAGGAAAAGGGGAGGGTGGGTGGTGGGGGGGGGGGGGGGGGGGAGCAGTTTGGAGATAAAAAAGGAGGAGAGGAGGAAGTAGCAAGCGAGGGGGAAGTAAGGTGCCGTGGTAGTGGTAGTAGTAGTAGTCGTTCCCTACGCTGCCTGGTCGAACAGCCCCGTGTGGTAGTGGTTGTTGAGAATAATAGGGATTTTAAAAATTAAATGCCGATCGGAGCAATGGTGGAGATGATGATGCTGGTGGTGACAGTGAGGGTGGAAGACAAGAAGGTAGTGTTGTTGATGGCGATGATAGTGTCTGAGAAGAAGAATAAGGATATAGTGTCGAGGAGGTGTGGGACAAGTGTACAATATATTGGGAAGAGTTAAGGGGAGCAACGAAAAGCAAGATGGGGAGGGTTGTTCCAAAATGAAAACATGGACGAGGGGGAGGAGAGGGTGATAGTGGTACGGAGGTGGAAGAGAGGTTAAGATGGATGTGACATTGGTGATGGAAGTGCAATAAATGTTGTTGATGGTTTGTGCGGTGGTAATTATGTTGGTGATGATAATGGCATTGATGGTAGATATGGCGGTGAATGATGGTGACGATGGTAGTTGAGGTGGAGAAGTGTAAAGCCACGGGGAGGTCACAAGGGGACGACCAGTGCAATTTTTGGGAGGAGAGGCAGAGATGGACAGAAGCATGTATATAAATGAAGAATGGAGGAAGTGGAGGTGGTTGTGGTAGTAGTGCAGGTAGGCAAGTTTGGGATGGCTTAAACACAGATAATAATAGTGTGTTCAGTTACTGGTGTGATTGGGAAGTGGTGTATTTGTGGATAGTAATATGGATGGTTAAGGAGTCTAACCGGAAAGATGAATAGGGAGTTTTAGTTTACTCTATTTAATATGTTTCGCCTTTTAAATCTGGATATGACATACATGTCCTTAATAAATATATAGTTGGATATGTAAAATGCATAAGGGAATCAAATTTATAGAACCCTCCCAACCTCCCCCACGCAAACAGGGCTCGGAGCCGTGGTAGCGCGGGTTACCATTGCAAAGGTAGTGCAGTCAGCAGGGAGGGTTTTGTGGGGGCGCTCGGTTATGGCCTTGGCCTTGCTCGATGCCTTGGGGCTGCTCGGCCAGGCAGCTTGGGGAACAACAACAACAACCATCACCCAAACACACACACCAACACAACTCCACATACACCCTGGCCGTCTATACTGAAACCCTGACAATTAACTTACCTGCCGACGTGCTATGATAATCTCCACATGCCAGGAACACCATCATACCACAAAACACCGGAAGGAAGGCTGCACACCCCACCCTACATCCACCTCCCACACAACACAACATAAACACTTCTGCCAACCCCGCCCTCTATTGCACCTCCTTCCCACAATTTCAAGATTCCGTTTTTTTATTTTTGTTTTTTTTATTACGTGAGAGAAACAGGTGCATTTGATATCTTGTGCCCAGACTGTTCAAGTGATTGGAGGTGTCACTGCAGCTGAAAACAAATCACATTTAGCAGCACTTATTTTGTCGGAAATCAATAATTTCATAACTACAAATTATGTAACTAAATATACATATCAATATATAGTCACATATTTTGTAGGTAGACAAACAAAAGAATGTCAAAACTCGTCGTAAAATAGATTATGCATTTTAGTACGCTTTGCATTAGATCTTAAGTTCAAGGTATGCTATGCTGTAATTATGTAATTGGAAATTATGAAAGATCCCAAACCCGAAAATAATTTAGTAGTAAGTATGAACGAGATGAACGAAGAACCTAATAAGGGATATAATAACTGTTCGAAAATCAAATTTAAAACAATTGAAGGTTTCATCTGCGACGAGTTCAATCACAGGCAATTACTTAAAAAAATTATTTTAATTTATGTTATACGGTACGTAAATGATGTCCTATAATGATTGCACTAATCTAATTTAGCCAACTAAGTCATCATTCCATAGCATTTTAACCCTCATGGCCCGGGCTGCCTTTCTAAATGACAGAGGTCGTATCCGGGCGATCTGGCTGAAAATCAACAAAAGTAAACTAAGGCTAATCTCGCTTAATATATTACCTACATTAATGAACGATATATAGAAATGTGCGCCTTACCTTGCCGCGTAGAATGGCGTTGAGTAGAGCTCTCTAGCTCAACTGGTTCCGGAGTGATGGTGATAGAAGTGGAGGTAACTTTTGCCGCGTATTTACCTCAGCGCGTCCGAACACTCAACCGCGGCCCTGGCTACGACGCCCAGTTGCACTCGTCGCTCCACCCGCAATTATGCCGGGAAGCGATTTGATAGTGTTTTATTGTTTATTATGCCATTTATTATAGTTATTATGTTATTTTCACTCAATAAAGTTATTTTCATGAAGTTATTTGTGTCTCTGTCACTTATGACTTAGTTTTATTATTATTATGATTATAGTGTCACTTTCACTGAACTTTGATAGTTGATGATGTCATTTTCACTTTTATGTATTGTTACGAAGGCACTTATTATTACTTATGTGTCTCTTTCACTTATACTTAGTTTTATTATTATTATAGTGTCACTTTCACTGGACTATGATAATTGATAGTGTAATTTTCACTTTTATGTATTGTTAGGTATGCTAATAATATATATAGTGTCACTTTCACTTGTTCATATTGTTATGAAGGCACTTATTATTACTTATGTGTGTCTCTTTTACTTATACTTAGTTTTATTATTATTATAGTGTCACTTTCACTGGACTATGATGATTGATAGTGTCACTTTCACTGTTATTGTCACGGGCACTTCAAAATTGTTGGAGAGTGTGAACGTCATTGAAGCACCGTCCAGCACACAGTGACACTTCACACTAGAGGCATTCCCATGTGGTTTTGCTCACTTTGCGGGGTCTGCGAGCTGTGTGGCTGCACACATGGCACCTCTTCTGACTCCTAACTGTACTACCTGGTGCTTTGAAAGGAAGGGGGTGGAGCTGGTGCCTCCTGAAGAAGTCGGCACACCCCGTTCTGTCCAGCTGGCCTGGTCCTTGTAGTGGTCTCCCAGGTTCCGCATGCTTAGCCAGGAGCTCAAGTATCACCTGCTTGTGGAACTTCCGCAGGGACTTGTACTTCTTGGCTCCTGGAGTCCTCAGACGGTAGATGTTGTAGGCATTGAGGACCGACATATCTACCGTATGCAGGATAACCTTCTTGTACCACCTGCAAGATGTTCGCAGGCAGTCGATGAAGCCCATCTGCATGTCGGACTTGTCAACGAGGCGCATGTTGAGGTTGTAATCAAGTACAGCCGCTGGTTTCTGGACGGGGTTCTTGGTTCTTCGGTCCACCTTCCCTGTGGCGACCATCTCGGCCTTGTGGCATGTGCTGAGGAGGTTGACCTTCCGCTGGTCATGCCAGTGGATGGAGAGGATGGGGCTACTCTTCTTGTGGATGATGTCCATCTTCTTCGTCTTGGTTGGGTAGCCTAGCATGCCCTTCCTCTTGGCCTTGACTGTGCCAACAGTTCCGGTCTTGCGGTCATGGAGGTACTTGGTCAGGATAGGCGACGTATAGTAGTTATCGGTGTAGAGGATGTGGTTCTTATGGAAGTGCCTATCCATCTTCTTCTTTACTACAGCGCCGCCAAAACCAATGTGGGGGTCAGTCTCAATTTCTCCACCCATGCCGCTGTAGACCACAAAGTCCAGCACATACCCCGTCAAACAGTCGCAGAGGACGAAGAGCTTGATGCCGAAGCGGTGTCTCTTGGACGGGATATACTGTCGGAAGTGCAGCCTACCACGGAACAGGACCAGAGACTCGTCGATGCACATCTTCTGGAAAGGAATCAGGTAGGTAGTGAACCGATGACGTATCATGTCATACAGCTTCCTGATCTTCCATAGTGTGTCGGTAAGGTGGACATGCATGTTGTTGGTCAGGTGGAGATAGGAGAGGATGTCAAAGTACCTGTCCCTGGACATGTACTTGCCAAATGCTGGAGTCGTTATGAGGTCGCCAGTGATCCAGTAGTCGGCCAGAATGTGCTTCCTTATATGTGTCATCAGCATTGTGAGTGCCAAGAACACATAGAGTTCTGCCACAGTGACAGCTCTCCATGCCACCATCTTGGCACTGGTCTTCCTCCCAAGAAAGTTGACACAGATGTCATGATGGTTGTTGGTCTCCTCGACGAGGTATTCCATGACGTCATTGTCATAGAAGCCACAGAAAAAGTTCACTGGGGGTAGCATCTGGGCCACAGGGATATGTTGGTGACACCCCGGAACCCATCTGTATCTCATCAAAGGCAGGACAATCTGGCTCAAAATCAGCCCCATCTGTCCACACAAACAGGTCGGATGCTGATGCTCGAGCACGTGCAGGTGCAGCAGGCACACGCCCTGGATGCCCTGGCACATGCCCTTGGCCACGCAGACGCCCTGCACGCCCATGCCCACGCCCACGCCCAGGGGCAGCGGCGTCGGCAGCCTGACCACGTCCACGACCTCGTCCTCTAACTCGTCTTGTCGGGACTTCCTGTTCCTGTTCCTGTTCCTCTTCCTCCTCAGGCGACGTCAGGTCATCTGGGGCAATGTTGGGGTCGTCAGCATCCTCTTCAGGAGACAATTCTGTTGAAGAAGTGACCGGGCGTCGGCGGCGTGGGGCGCAGGAGGTTCAACAATGGGAGCCTCGGCCTCGGGAGTTGGGCTCCTTTTGCGGCGAGCCGAGGGCTTCTCCGCATCAAATAATGCTCTGCGGTGTGTTGAGGGCTGTGGCACACTACTAATACCACTTGAAGAGGCCCTTTGCTCATCCTGAAGGAGAGATGAAGCCGAGGGCTGTGGGTGACCCACGCGGCGTCCCGGGTCAAGGCGTCGGGACAAAGGAATGCGGGTGGTTGCTAGACCAAGGTCGGCGTCACTATCACTGTCTTCCGCTTCCCTAGCCTTTTCTGCTGCTGCCCTGCGTGCTTTTTTAGCTGCACTTTTTCACCAAAGATTGTTTATAAAAATATTTGCCCACTTTCAAGGGCGTACGGGCAGGCAAAGGGGAAGGTCCCTGGGCTAGGGCTAGGCCTAGGCTGACCTAGCAAAGATGGCGAGGGGGTAGGCCTAGGTTCTAGCACACTTGGAAGTTCAATAGCACCTTCCTGAAACACTTCCACATCAGGATCATCACTACTGTCTCCCCCCTCAAATAAATCTACATTATCGTCGTCTCCACAGCCAACGAAATCGTCATCTTCGCTTGCACTTATAAATTGTTCTTTGTCCACCAAGCTTTCGCCACTGCTCTCTTCAATATCAAAAAGTTTTCACTGTATAGCACTATCACTCAATAAACGCTTCACTTTCTTTCGTTGAGGTTTCTTCTCGGTTGCATCAGGCATCGAAGTTGCGAGCGGAGTAGCAGTGGGGCGCACGGGAGGTTGCACCGAATCGGACGCGTCGGACTTCATTTTGTCACTATATCTCGCTATGGCGGCCACGTAGGAACTGATAACGGTTGTAGTTGAGGCTTGGTGGCGCTGCGATCGCCCCTGCAAAGTAAATTTGGCCGTGCAAATTTTAAAGCACGCTTTCAAGCACAGGGATTTTAACAGGACACCCGGGCTCCGGCCCATCTGCCGCACTGTCATTTTAAAATGCTGCCCGGGCTGGAAGGGTTAACCCGACATACGCATTTCATATCAGTAGGGAATATATGAAAATGTTAACTACATCTCTCTCTCTCTCTCTCTTTCCATTCTTCCATCACTTCCTCTTGCTCTCCTCCTGTCTGCCTCATTTGAATATATGTAGCTATTTTGATTCCCGGACCACCTTCTATAACTTTATGTTCACCCTTCCTTAAACCTTCCCCTTCTCCTCCTCCCAACTCTTAATGCCTTCCTCTTCCTGATGATGGTCATACATTTTAAGTTTTCTTCTTCGTCTCTTTTCCTCCTCCTCCCTTTGGTAATATAATGCCTGTTCCTACTCCTACTCTCCTTTATTCTTCTCCATCACGCATTCTTAACGTTTTACTTGTCCTGGTGTTACTCCTCAGTTTAATGACTTTCTTTCACCAATCATATTACTTCTACTTCTTCCTTCTCTTCCTCCTATTAAACAAATTTTCAAATTTATTATAGCAATAACATTTAATTTAATGTATCTTCTATTCCTTTCCCTTTATCTCATTATGGTTGTACTCTTCTTCCTCTTCGTCTAACTCTTCACCCTGATCGTAAACTGTTTGTCTTCTACTGTTCATCATGTTTTCATGTAATTTTTCTCTATCCTCCACCCTACCGCACTATTCCCCTTGCTCCTCCTCCTCCCCCTCTTCTTCCCCCACCTTTTCTGCCGGCCATTCTTTTACTTCCTCCCTCTCTTCGTCTTTACCCTCGTTTTCCTCCTCGTCGTTCTTCTTTTTATCACCTGAGCCGGGATTCATAAACATTCCTAGGAATTTTCCTAAATTTTGTCCAAAGCTCCTAGGACTAGCCTAGTCCTAGTTGGGACTTGAGTCCTAAGACATGTTCATAAAAGTTAGGACTTATCTTGGGACAGTGTCTGAGCTAGGACTAGGACGAATCTCGTTGACAATAACTTTCCTTTAAAAACTTTAATGACAGGTAAGTAAAGACTATATTTAAAATATAACATTGAGAATAGTTGTCTCCTTTTTCCCCTTAACGATGAATCCTTCCACAGTTGTACGAAAACGTTGTGTTAAATATTCGTGTATCATCAACTTAGGACAGGTTCTACGACAGTCGCACTAATAAGCATAGTAGGCTATGCTACATTGCCTCTTTGGCTTTAATTAACTATTTTTTATCGTTAACAGGTAGGATATACATATACTTTGATTAGCAACATGTTAAAAATGACAGAGTTATTGCACATTTGATTCATAATCTATTATATTGATACAAATAATAGTAAAACTGATACCAGTTGATGAAGGGTTGATAGCCTACTGCCGTATCGTCACGGTACTTTTTAAGTAATAGTGCTATCATACTTGCTGTTTTTATTGCCCCCCCCCCCCCCTCCCCATGACTTATTGTCATCATTATTGATATTCCCAGCAGGGGGCGGCGATAGTGCTATCATACTTGCTGTTTTTACCGCCAGGATCTCAGAACCTCGGGCTAAGTCATTTTGAATTAACCAACCTCTTTCAAATCCTCCCTTTTCTGCCATCAAACTCACTCTGAAAGAGACTCCAGTTCTGACGTTATTCTTGACTTACAGTGTGCTGGCTAAATAATCCAGAAGGGTTGATAGCCTTTAAAGTCCTATTTTTAACTCATTCTCACCACTGCCCCCAACAGTCTCACGCCTCCTGTCTGAGTCCCTGCTCAACCAGCTACACACAACCAGTCAGGGTGTGCACGACTCCTCCACTCCTCTACTTTGTATATAATATATGAAGGTGGTTCTTTTATCTATAATAATAGTTATGTAATTTACTCTCCTTCACCCTATTTGTTTTTCTATTTTCTTTAATGTGTATTTACTTTGCGTCCCACTTTAGCAGCTTAGCATTCGTTCACTTTTAATTTCAACAAGTTTGAGTATGTTTACCTTATTGTCGATTCAATCCTTCAGTATTCCTCTCACTGAATGTTTGTTTCGCCTCTCATTATATTATTTAATTTTACTAATCTTATTATGATTATTTTATTCTAATAAGTATTAGTTTTAAATTTTATTCTAGATTTCTTTAATTTAGTTAATAATAAGAATATTACCATGTAGAAAATTAGTCTAACCACATACGTAGGCTATTATTTAATTTTAAGTCTGAAGATGGTTTATGCTTAAACCAAAACGTAATCAAAATAAGTTCGTACCAACGCTGGTGTTGAATGTTATCATCCCACTCCGGTTCCCTCAACTAGAGAGTATTGCGTATACTGTATATATATATATATATATATATATATATATATATATATATATATATATATATATATATAAAACATGTATAAATAATTATATATATATATATATTCGTACATAATTTGTAGGCCTACCGTGCGTCGGCTTCAAGGAAAAAATTTGCGCTCTGTTCAGTGCATTAGGATTATTAATTCCAAGAAGACATTGTTCTGTGATTTATCAACATCTACTGAGTAGCCTCATTTGATGTTCACTTTTGATACATTACTCACTTCCTCTTTTCATTGTTTCTTCAATATATAATGCCATATTGTAAAGCTCATAATAAATAATTGCATTCATATATTGATAAATTTCCAATCCAATAGCCTATCTTTATCGGAATGACAGTGTTTGACCGTCTGTCATTGTCAAACTTACCCCAATTAGGCATTGTTTTATAATGTATTATTTAACTACCGGTACTTCCTTAACCCGGGAACGGCGAGAACATTCTTAATCCTCTCACGACCATATGACGCAGAGGTTGCCAGATTAGCAATACTAAATAGAGTTCTCTCACTCTTATAATTACTTCTCCAAAATTAGTGTTCTGCCCACAGCTAACTCAAAGACAATTGCAGAGGTTGAAGTAACTAAAGTAAAGGTTTCTAAATACCTCTGATGGTAACAAAGGCTTTAAATTATCCCTAATAGGCTCAAAATTGCGTCAAGAACGTTAAGAGGTTTTACTGGGCAAAGGCGAGAAAGCTCTTAACCCTCCTCTAGCGGGTGCTCTGTGGCCGTTTTGGGCCTTTCCGGGCCGTTCTGACTGCTATATCAACCATCAGTATGAAAGGAACTGTATTGCGCCGAAAACTAGGTGGAAATCGCTACACAATGACCACAACAGCTACGTAGCACTCGTGGAGCACTGACAGTGTTACCTCGAAGATGGAAGTTTAGCTGATTTTGCTACCTTGCTCACTTTTAGCGAACTATTGGTTACACTGTCATCCTCACGCGCGGTGGGGGAACTGGAGTTAGTGTGGGCCGGGAGGCCACAGATGTCGGACGTATGGATCATAACTATCCCACCCATTTTCACTCGATTTCAACCCTTTTTCACCCGTTTTTTGCCAGTTTTTTCAACTCGACTTATGTTGCGAGCCGCTCTTTAAGGGTTAAAAGGGAAGGCCTAATTTTTTTTTTTAAAAGGCCCCAGTAGCACTTAATTGTCTTTTCTCCTCCATACCTCATAATTATCATTCCTCCACATCCCCCCCTTCCCCCCCCCCCCCCTTCAATTATCACCTATTTTCCCCGTTATTCCCCAATTCATTGGTATATTTTGTGCTAACATTAGCAAACTGGTTGCAGGGTGTGGTTATGTGCCTAGCGAGTGTGTTAGCAGAGGTAGACAGTGGGGTGGGACTCTCAGTCATGCTCCAGAGCTCGCGAGGGGAGGGGATGCCTCACTGTGCTCCACATTTCTTGAATGGGCCGCTCCATGTTTATTTGCGATTTTGACCAGAAAATTATATTCCCATTGTTTTTTATTGCTGTTACAGGTTACTATCTTCATAGTAAAGGTAAATAGGCGCACATGAATAAAACGATATTTATCGTAAAATTACGATTTAGTGGGAAAGAGTCCTAATATCGTCGCCCAGTTACATAGTGTCCACTATATACAGCTCGCGCTTTAGAGGTTAATTATATGCAGTATATGTTCCCAAACAATCAAGTACAACTGTTCCTTTTCTATCATTGCACATCCCCTATTCTGCTATCTTTCAAGAAAAGACGAACAGTAATGGATTCCCTTTATTTGCATGGCAACTATTTCTTCAAATGGTATGTATCTAACACTAACACACACACACACACACACACACACACACACTCGCACAAGCATACCCATACACAGCCTCTCTCTCTCTCTCTCTTAGACACCTCACACCTGATTAAGGATACGTGTCACGGAATCAAATAACAAATTCCTCTCGTGACCCTCGGTGTTATAATACTTTCTGCACCTTCCTGCCGACCCTCTCCACCAGTGTTCTCCCGTCTTGGTTGTCGAGCCCTTCTCCTGCACTTTTGTTCTAGTTCTACTATCCTCTCACTTTCTCCTATACACATATGTGGACAGATACACACACATATTTAAGCCAGTCTCTAGCACTTTTCAGCACAATGTGCGTACGAGCACGCACACACAACATACACACACACACACGCTTTGGGTAGAACGCCAACTTTTGTCCACGGATGTATTGTAAGTACAACAACCATATTCAGATTGTAATGCAGTCAAATTTGTGTATAATATACGGTATTGAAAATTCAACATGTTCTTTCAAATTATATAGTGATACCAAGTATAACTACAGTATATTATGACTATAATTTATTGCCTTGAACCGATACTTTTTCCTGAGCTGAGAAGAAAATGTTCTTAGTAGTAAAAAGGAAGAAATCGAAGGGATACAGATAAAGGCCCTGTCACACTATGCTGATTTAAGGCCAATGCTAGGTGACTTAAGGAGTGGCATAGAAGGGTGAGACCGCTGCTGAGTAACGTGGGTGATCGAGGGACGGCACGCCCACGGCGGGCACTATGGACGGGCACGCCACCTGACGGCAACTGGACGTGTTCGAGCAGCGACCATGCAAGACCTAAGATAAAAAATGGTCGCCGCCAGGTGGCGTCATGCGCCGTAGCGCGTAAACTGGTCAGCGACAACGCTCCCAACGAGCAGCGCCTATAGGAGGTAGGGCGGCGCCTATACAGTAGGTACTACAGCGGCGATGGACAGCCACCCTGTCACACTGGACCCCTACTCTGTCATTACTTTGTTCTTAATGTGTCTTAACCTGCTGTAGATGTTACATATTTATTAATTCAATTATATCTATTTATTATTTATTATTATTTCACTTCTTGTCAGTTATTATTATCATGTTTCGGTTTCCTTTACTATTATATTTTATATTATACTATATCATCCCTCTACAAAGTGTTTTATGTATTTGCACCCTTTCAGGTTTTGGTGTTTCGGCGACGTTGCCAGGTCGCGGACATATGTTTTCGAAGCGCGGACTCACGGTATGCCCTCCACCTATGACGCCGCTACAAGACACTTTCTACATATGTGTTTTCTCATTTTCGCCTGTCTGATGGCGACCTACCTTATAGCGGCTTCTGACACAGACAGGTCGGTGCCCTTGTACCGCCTGACGCCTACTGGACGCCGACCGCCTACCGTCACCGTCCCATCTAATTTTATGACCTCACTTGCCGCTGACTCAGCTTATGAGAGTTGTGCATGTCTAACTTTTCCTGAAACTTGTGACGACCTCTTTCGCCCTCTCCCTTAAGTTGGCGCCCAATCACGCAGCGTGGCAAATTAGGTAAAGACCTCGCTACAACCCTTAAGTCGGCTAGCACCGGCACTTAAACCGGCATAGTGTGATGGGCACTTAAGGTTGATCTTACTGCTTCTCCTTTTAGGTTTGTCAGGCATTGGTTACCATCCATATCATATGAAGCAATCTAAACTTTTCACTTTCCTCCATTCTTCACTACATTAAATTCCGGTCCTTATATCTGAAGGGTCCTTGATATCGGCTCCTGTCTTCGCTTTCTTTTTACGGGCTTTGTCGAGAAAATGGGAGGCGGACCGAGGAGGGAGGAGAGTAAAGGAGGGAGGATGGAGAAGGTGGTAGGGGGAGAGATGGAGTGTTGAGAGTTGAACAATGGTACAAGAACACAACAGGTAAGGACCGTAATGTATGTGAGGATAGGCCAAGGTGAACGAAGTTTAAGTGTTGCTCGAGATAGATGATAGCAGTGGAGGAGTGATGTTTTTTTGTTTTTTTTCTATGTGAATGAGGGAGACAAAAGGAGAACAAAGGTGGAGGAAGTGGTAGTGGAGTAAAAGACGGATAACAAAGAATGAAAAGGATGTAGGCTATGTTCGTTTGATATGCTATCGCTCTCTTTCTCAGTCTCTCTCTCGCTCCATCCTCCCTTTCTCACTTTTTCTCTCTAGCTCCCTCCTCTCTCTCTCTCTCTCTCTCTCTCTCTCTCTCTCTCTCTCTCTCTCTCTCTCTCTCTCTCACACACACCATCCCAGACAGCCAATACACGTTTAGCCTGGGGTCAATATCCTGACATTATTGTCTCCCCACAGTACTAAACTATCGTCTTCCGGTTTTTGAGCAAAGCCGGGTCCAAATTTGATATTTATTTCACAACTGAGATGGGGAAGGCCATACATTGCATACACTATCAATTTCTAGCCTAACTTTAAGACATATGAAAGATATAACAAATACATATTTTAGATCACTGAAGAGGTGCAGATGTGTGTCAGCAAATAATTAAAATATGTAACGAGCCACGGGCAAGATTGTTTGTAGGTAGTGTACCTGCACATTGAAAGAAGGATAGAGAGAATAATGTTAGGTACGTTGGAATAAGAATGTTTGGACACACTAAACTTCATGGAAGTAAAAAGCACAAGATGGAGAAAAATGAACTGAAAGAGATAGATCCGTAGTTTAAGGAATAAGACAGATTATTAGAATCACGAGTTAAACAGCGTGAAAGTCAGAATGTGATGTAAGGCGGAAGATGATATACATATGCTTTTACCTCTAACATTTTAAGAAGTGCTGTATAGGTGGAATCTCCCCACATATGTAAACAGTATTCAATACATTGAGTTGTAAAGCGCAAGAAGCTGTGGGAGTGCGAAGGACCCATGGAGAAAATTGAGCACACCTAACAAATACAAAGGCCGCAGGTTACACTCAGGGTCAAAGTTCGTATTCTTCTTTCAAACCTTAAACTTTATTATTATAACATTGATATCGCCAACACAAAACTAAGCTTGACTAAAAAATTAATACTGTATGCCTTGTATTGTATTGTAATGTCACTCGCCTACGGTACTGAACCCAAGAGATCAAATTCAAACACCGGCAACACACAATCTGACTACGTATATAACTCCAAAATGATTGTTAATCAAAAACAATGTAGACAAGGATGATATTAAACACCATTAATTTCGTATTATTTAAACTATAATTAACTAGGAAAAACGAACAGGTTGACAAGCACAATAATTCAGTTAATCAAATCAATTAACTTTAACAAATAATACACCAGAAGAAACACCAGAGTAACAGTGAATAAGAATTGACTAAAGACACCGAATAAAAACTTTAAATAATTGCACTCGTTAAATTGAGCAAACACACTGATATGAATGAGATATATTGAAACTAAATATATTATACCACACGTGGAGGGATTGGTTTTTGCACATTTATTTATTCTTCTGCAACTAACAATTACCGTTGGATAGATGGGAAACTTTGTTGTTTTTCAAATAAACTGGGTACTGAATTTTAGATGGGGATAAACGTCGTTGAAGGGAACAATTTGCACAATTAAACTTGTATGGAAAACTGATAACTTTTGGCATTACAAAATACTAATACAAATTGAAAAAAAAAAGCAACAAGAAGGGGAAATTATAAGAGGGTGAATTTTATGGGCACAATATGGCAAATAATGCAGGAATAATACTGGAAACGGAAAATATGGCAGAGTGGATATTCAACTATGAAAACGGAGCATAATAATGAAGAACTATGAAGAAGTTAAGCTATTATAAAACAAAAATATAACACAACTATTATGATGGGGAAAATACAAGAGGGTGAAGTTGTGAGGGAAACTGAGACAACAAATGAATACCATAACATACAGTTTTGTTAATGGGAAGGAAATACAAATAGAAAGGTAACTTGGGAAGAATACAACACAAGATAGTACAAAGGAGTACAAAGGAGTACAAAGGAAATCAAGCAACAACAGATCTAGTGACCCTTCTAGGTTGCTTGTCCTCCAAAACACTGAGGATCAAGTGTCCAAACAGTGGTTTAGAGTGGGTAAGGGAACATTGGAAAGGGAACTACTGCCCTGGAACTAATGTCCGTGGCAGGAATAGGAAGTTAGTAGGGGACAGATGGGTTAGTAACTGAGGGGGGGATAAAATAAAGTTATTCATTACAAACGCAGTCAGTCGCGGGTTTGATGCGAGATATTTGTCTAGGCGGAGTTTAAATGAATCAACGGTGATGCAGTCTATAACGCTTTTGGGAAGCCCATTCCACAAGTTGACAACTCGATTGAAGAAGAAATTCTTAGATTTGTGTGAGTTAAAAGATTTACCAATAATTTTGCAACCGTTTCCCCGCGTGTAATTAGCTTGGTCGATAGTGAAGTACTTACTACAGTTCATATTGTCGATGCCTTTGATGATTTTGAACACTTGAATTAAGTCACCTCTTAATCTGCGCTGGGTTAAAGGAAATAGATTTAATTCTCTAAGACGCTCTTCGTATGGTTTGTTCTTTAGGCTAGGTTATCATTTTGGTAACTCTACGTTGAACTCGTTCTAGCTTGTTTATATCTTTTTGGTAATAAGGGCACCAGGATTGAACGCAGTATTCCAGAAGAGGGCGGACTAAGGAATTGTAAAGGGTTAGGATAACTTCTTTGGATTTATGCTCAAATGACCTGCCTATAAAGCCAATTATTTTGTTTGCCTTCTTAACAACTTCTGAACATTGTTGACTCGGTTTTACGTTACTCGATATTGTTACTCCCAGATCGGTTTCTCTGTTTACATTCTTAAGCTGAGTGCCATTCATCGAATAGTTTGCTTTCTCATTTAGGTATCCGATATGTAGTACTTTACATTTATCCGCATTGAAACTCATTTGCCAAATTTGGGCCCAACATGACAATTTATCTAGATTGTGTTGCATATCGTCAAGTTGTTCTTTTGAGAGTACGCTATTTGCAATTTTTGTATCGTCAGCAAATTTTGAGATTGTACAGGTGAGACCCTCATCTATGTCGTTGATGTAAATTAGAAAGATAATTGGTCCTAGTACCGATCCCTGGGGTACCCCGCTACTTACATTGGTCCCCTTTAGATGCCTTACCGTTTAAGACTACTCCTTGCTTTCTGTGGCTGAGCCAATTTTCTATCCATTTCAACACACCGTCTTGTATTCCATGCGCTTTTAGTTTTAGCAGTAAACGTTTGTGGGGAACTTTGTCAAAGGCCTTTGAAAATCAAGGTATATAATATCTACAGCTTTACTCTCATCGTAGAGGTTGAGGATATCGTGGAAGAAGTCTAAGAGGTTTGTTAAACAGGAACGTTTTTTACGAAAGCCGTGTTGAGTATCTTTAAGTATGTTATTTTCCTCTAAATGATTTACGAGTCTGTCTCGTATGACCGTTTCTAGCATTTTACATACAACTGAGGTTAAGCTAATTGGACGATAGTTACTGGGTAGGGATTTGCTGCCTTTTTTTAATATCGGTGTTACGTTGGCTAGCTTCCACTGATCAGGCAAAGTTCCAGACTGCAAGGATTTATTGAATAGTAATGTCAGTAGTTTGGAGAGCTCATCCTTAGCTTCCTTTAGAACTCTAGGCGAGATTGTATCAGGTCCAGGCGTTTTATTTACCTTGAGTTTATCTAAACAATTCAATACTTCTCTCTCTGTAACCGTGATATTGCTTAGAACATCCGAATTATCAATCTGAATCGGCGATGGTGTAGGGATATCACTGAGGTCTTCTGTTGTAAAAACTGATGCAAAGAAGGTATTGAGGGCATTACTCATTTGTACTTCGTCTTTGGTGTACTCTCCATTTTCATCGACTAATGGTCCAACAGTTGAAGTAAATACTTTTTTCTTTCTGATATAACTATAGAATTCTTTCGGGTTTGTTTTACTTTGATTCGCAATATGTAACTCTAAGGTCTTTTTACTTTGCTTAATTAACGTTTTGGCTTTGCGTCGTAGCTCTACAAATTTCACCCGTTCTTCGTCATTTTGTGAGGATTTTAATCTATTACTAGCAAATTTTTTAGCAAGCAGGCAGTTTGAAATATCTTTATTCCACCATTTGGGCTTATTATTATGGCCTGGACGCCGTATTTTCTATGGTATGCAGTCTTGCACTGCTTTTAGGTAAATGGTTTCGAATAACTTCCAAGATGTATTTATGTCGTTATTGTTAATTAAAAAGCTCCAGTCAGTTTCTTTAAACATAGCTCTACGTTTATGGAAGTTTGCTTTCTTGAAATTAGGGACTTTTTCGATGCTACTATTTGGTTCGTTACTAGTAAACTTTAAAGTGAAAGTTATCGTACGATGGTCGCTGTTACTGAATTCATCACCAACATTCAAATTCTCTATTAATTCTTCTTTTGTTGCAAGTACAATGTCAAGAACGTTATTACCACGGGTCGGTGTTCGAACAATTGATAAAGCGAACTCTCTTGCAAGTTCGTATACAAGTCATGTCCGGAGTGTGAAGTAAGAGTATCGCCCTACTTGGTCACAGGTAAATTAAAGTCGCCAAAAATTACGGTATCTTGTGAGTTACTTACATCTGCAATTTGCTCGTAAATTTCTCGGTCAGTTTGCACTGATTGAGCTGGAGGTCTGTATATTAATGCAAGTATTATTTTTGTACCTTTATTATTCTTTATTAGCACAAAAGATGCGTCGACGTTCACAATTTGAGGTTTTGACAAGAGGGTAGGGTTAAGACTTTCTTTGATATAAAGTAAAACGCCACCTCCCTTTCGATTTATTCGGCTTTTCTCAAACATTACATAACCGGGAAGTGAATACTCTGCTAAAAAGTCTGTATCTTCTGTATTGAGCCAAGATTCTGTTATGCCCATCACATCATAATTTTCTGTAAACACTAGCTTCTCTAAATCTGAAAATTTATTGCGTATGCTACGAGCGTTTGCATAGAAAACCTTTAAATTTGTTATTTTAGAACTCACGGAACGCTCTTTAATAATATTTTTGGTTCTTGTCGGATCTACATTTATGTTCATGGCTGTCCTCGGTCCTCGCTGTCTTCGGTCGTTATCGCTGGTGGTCCTCGGTTGCCTCTGTTTTTTTCTTGGCGTTGGATGATTTATGTCACTGCTGCTTCTTCTCGGATGGCGTTTTTTGATCCATGGCTGCGGACTGCTTCGTGTAGGAGACGACCCATGCGTGCTGAACCCACAGGGTTTAGATGATTGCCATCCTTGCGGAACAGAGTAGGCTGGTTGTAGAAGTTGTCCCAGAGGTTGATGAATTCAACTTCTTCCTCAGACACCAAATATTTTAGTCGGCTATTTGTGCTGAAGGCCTTGTCGTAGAATTTGTCAGGTGCGTCGATCTTGGGGAGAATGCCTGAGATGATGATATTCCTTGACTTGTTTTTGTAGTGCTGGATCATCTTGCGATATTTCTCCATCAACTCTTCGGATCTGGTGCGCATGACGTCATTTGAACCAGCATGGATGACAAAAAGTGTATTTTCATTTGCATCCTTTGTGGTATCTTCGAAGGCTTCCACAATGTCGTCCAGTCCAGCTCCTGGGATGCAAAATCTTTTTCGTTGATTTGGGACTCTGTCGCAGAACTCTTCGACCTGTCCTCGTAGGATGGAATCCCCAACGAGCCTGGTCTCTTCTGGTTCGTCTTCCATCTCTACCAATATCTCAAATCTGTAATTATTATGATGTCCTGGCTATTATTAGATGATTGTATTTGACTTTTAAAGGGCCTCTAAGAATTTAATAAGTCACGCATATCTTAAATAACCTTTTAACTTTTACAGGCGCTTTCTATACTGAATAAAGTTGCCTAATGATAAACAACAAAAATACAAAATATATACACAAATGAAATAAAATAAAATAAACAAAGAATGAGACATGGTATACTGAAAGGGTTAAGAGCAAGACAGTGGCAGCATAAACAGTGACAACACACAAAGCAACAACACCATAACAATAAGGGTGAACACAAAGCAACAACACCATAACAATAAGGGTGACAAAAACAACACCATAACAATAAGGGTGAACACAAAACAACAACACCATAACAATAAGGGTGAACACAAAATATATACATAAATATAACAAAACATAATTACGGACAGGGAGAGGCGTAGAACAAGGTAATCACAGAAGGGAACAGGAAACTAACTAAAATAAGATATACACTAAAACATACAGAAACACATAAACCTAAACTAGTTAAATAACAAGTAATGAAGGGGTCAACGTAAACAAGACATTAAAGATGAAGGGGAGATGTAGGAAAAAAGTAAATGTGGTAAGCGGAAAAAGTGAAATGTAGTACTATGTTTGAATAAAAGAGAAGATAATTATAATTGGGTGCACACAGAAATACAGCACAGCTGTCTGTAACAATTCCCCCCCCCCCCCTCCTCCCCTTTACAAACCACCCACATTGAAAGAGTGATATACAATCGTTAGAGGTACTTAGTTGAGTTGGATATACATGTGGTGTGCTTGTTAAGTGTAGGAATTAACAGGAAGAGAAGGTGTTTGTCAGAGTTATGAAATACTATCTACGAGTGAGGCACACACGTCGAACATGGGGGAACCAGGCAAATGAAATAGGAACTCCAGGAGTCATATGCTTATGGGCCTGCCCTGGGTACTACCTTGCTCATGCTACAATCTCCCAATACAAACACAAATATTGGAATTATAGATAATAATAGAAACAGTAATGTAGAGACAAAGGAAATGTTATAAGTATAGGTTGCAGACCAAAGAGAGAGAGAGAGAGAGAGAGTAAGCAAAAGGAGCATTATGAAGAAATGTGAGTACAATGCAATACGCCTATAGTGCTCATAAGTAAGACAATAGTTACAGAAAATGAAGTATGTATAGGGTACGATATAGGCCAGGAAATGAAAGAGGTAATCGTAGGGTGAAACAAGGTGGATATGTGTGTGTGTGTGTGTATTCACCTATTTGTATTCACCTATTTGTATGCACCTATTTGTATTCACCTATTTATAGTTTACAGGAATTGAGCTTCGCTCGTGTTGTCCTGTCTCAGTTTCTATTGACTATCCAGTTTACTTTTAAAGTCGTGGATATGTCTTGCTTCTACAACCTCCGCACTAATTTGTCACAATCTATCGTTCTATATGGAAAGCTAAAGTTGTTTATATTTGACTTGCACCTCTCCTTTCATATTTTATACTTATGTCCTCTGATTCTTCCTCCTTATTGAGTCTCTCGAACTCTCTCATGCATCTATACATTGCTATCAGGTCTCCTCGAAGTCTTCTCTTCTCTAGCGTGGGAAGCCCTAGTCTTTCAAGGTAATGTAGGTCCTTTAGTTGAGATAAGGTTGGTTGCATAGCCTACATGTGTTGTGACTATGAATATTGTGGAAATCAGTGTGTTTGTTGGTTTCAACTTAAATATGTCCCGCTAATGGAGAGAGATGCCTTTTTTCTATATTTGTTTTACCATTTGTTCAACAATTTTCAAATTATTGTATATCTGCACTGAATTATTGTACACATTTCTGAATTATCGCATTATTGTATATTTGGTATTGTACATTTTACAAATGGTAAAATTATTGTATTTGTACGATAATTATCGTACGCCTGGCAACGCTGCTATGGATTCTGTCTAGGTCTCCTTGTAATTATGTACAACTGTTTTCATTGATGATGTGTTACATGAGTTTGGTGCCATCTGCAAACATGTTCATATAATTATGTTGCAACTCACTCCGTACATGTCATTATCATAAATCAAGAACATCAACCAGTACTGATCCTGAGGCACTTCACTCTTGGCTTCTGCCCATTGTGAAACTTCAACCCTAATCGTTTGTTCGTATATATCTCTCCTGCAATAATTTTCATCCACAATAGCTTTCCTCTCACTCTCCCACAGTACTTAATTTCCATAATCTTTCTGCTGGCGGTACTCTCTGTCGAAGGTTTCTTTAGGTCTAATATACAGTCCACCCAGACCGTCTCTCTCTTGCACTTTGTCTGCCCCTGTCATAGAAACTGACCAGGTGGTGATGCACAACGATTTGTCTCTGAATCCAAATTGCTTGTCTGAATTATTTTCTTTTGCTCCAAGAGGTCCGTCCATTGTCTTCTTATTATTTGTTCGCATTGCTTGCCCACTAGTTATGATACAGGTCTAAAATTTAGGGGGTCCTTCCTGTCACCATTAATTTATATAAATGGGCACCACATTGGCTCTCTTCCATTCTACTGGTACTGCTCCTTCTTTTAATGCTGATTGGATTATGTCATATAGTGTATGATTAATTGATTTGCACATTCTTTAAGGATCCATCCAGATGGTGTGTGTGTGTGCATTACCTGGTACTAAAATAATCTTGAAACGTGAACATATTAATTGGTAAAGGTGGCCATAGTCGATACAAATCCAACGCACACCACATATCACTGGGAAGGGACATGATGGGAGAGCAATGTAGATTTTAAAAAGAAACGAATAACAAAAACGAAAAATATAGAGAACAAATATCAATAGTAGAACATAATGGGAAACAGCATATAGATACCAGTAGGGAGGTAATCAGGAGGGGAGGATATAGAACCAGTAGGGAATAAGGATTGGGGGATATAGATACCAGTAGGGAGGATAAGGAGGGGAGATATAGATCCCAGTAGGGAGGAATAAGGAGGGAGGGATATAGATACCAGTAGAGGAATAAGGAGGTAGGATATAGAGACCAGTAGGTAGGAATAAGGAGGGGAGGGATATAGATACCAGTAGGGAGGATAAGGAGGGATATAGATACCAGTAGGGAGGAATAAGGAGGGAGGGATATAGATACAGTAGGGAGAATAAGGAGGGGAGGATAGATACCATTAGGAGAATCTAGATATGATCACCGTAGGAATAAGGAGGGGGGATATAGATAATATGAGCACATAAGGACACTAGTGTACAATTCTCAATTCTCCAAATGGTGTTGGCTTTTGCTGAAGTATGGATATCAATATAGTTATCTAATACATGAAGAACCTACAATAATTATGCTTGAATATCAAAACAACCCTTAATTTTATATGTAAATAATCCATGCGAGACGATGGACACAGTGGTGCAATGTAAGATTGGATCATAAATCCAGTTAACTTTCATTCTCAACACTAACACAAAGTAAGTACTCCCCACATGAACATGCCGTCTCAACCGCAGACACAGAACACAACAGTGGTAAATGTTTTTTGAATGAGAAAAACAAAGAACGAGTTTGAAAATGCAGGTCAAATCAATCAGAACCAAGTTACCAGAATAGTAGCTACAAGGATGGAGGATTTGAGTGCTATTACGATACTATGGAAGGAATTAGTAACGTAATTAAAAAGTTTGTGAACAATATTTTCTCAAATCCAAGAGGAGTCTATTTGTTTCAGTGATACCTATTAATCAGGTGCAGCGGTGTACTTAGTCGACAAACATATATGACTTTCTAGATACGCTAGTGAGGGATAGGTTCTATTTTATGCTATATTCGAAATGTTCTTGTGTTAAGTTTATACAAAAACAAATCGGAGTATATGTCAATAAAATGTTGCTATTTTTTTTTTTCTATGTGATTGAGGCAAACGGCAGACTGCCCATAGCGAGCGCCTCCCCCATAGTTGAAAGAAGAGCGACAGTGCCAAAATCAAGGGACGCTCAAGGGCCAAAATTCCTGACACTCTGAGTTTGAAGCAATTTAAGTCATAGGAAGAGGGAAAGACTGATTCTGGGAGAGAGTTCCAGAGCTCAGCTGTTGAGTATCAGAAAGTTTGAGAGTAATGTTTCACTCTTGGGTAGGAGAGTTGCACAGAGTAGGGGTGGGATTGTGTTGCAAGACGGGTACCACGTGCCCTACGTAAAGGAGGTGGTATACACTGGGAAAGCTCTGAGGAACTCTGATTATTATAGTAGCGATAGAATAGCGAGAGAGATGCAACATTGCTACGGAGAGAGAAAGATTGCAGAGAGTTGGTGAGTGGACGGGAGTTAATGATACGAAAGGCCTTCCTTTCAACTTTGTCTAGGAGAGCGGTGTGAGAGGAACCTCCCCACACATGTGAACAATACTCAATACAAGGACGCACCATGCCCCTGTAGAGAGCAAGAAGCTGTGTATGGGAAAAGAACCCCCTAAGGCGGTTGAGCACACCCAGCTTCTGGGAGGCTGCCTTAGCAAGACTGGTAATATGGTCCTTCCAACTGAGAGCAAAAAAGAAGAAAAAGGAGACAAACGCAAGAATATTGAGAGAAGATGAAGGATTAATTGTTTGTATTGTTGATTCAGAACAAGGGATAGTCGCGCTGGGAGTTCCTTAACTGGGTAGATAGATGGAGAATTTCTAGGTTGTGTTGGAAACATTAAGGGTAACAAGGTTTTTCTCTGCCCCAATTGGAGATAGTAAGTTTAGATCCATAATTTAAGAGTTCTATGGCTTTCATTTACGTTTTGTCGTTGAGGGATTGCTGGCTGGGGCGTTCTGCAAAAACTACATGGAGTAGTGTAAGGTTTTCGAAGGAGGGTCGTCCTGCGTCTGAATGGATTGGATGAAGGTACCGGGTTAGGAGAATCATTTATAAAAATTAGAAAAAGAAATTATGAGATACGACAGAGCCCTGAGTAACACCAGAGTTTATAGGGTGAGAAAGTGAACAATGGCTGTCCACAACCGCGGCTATGGAATTGCCGAAAAGGAAAGTTAGACAAAGGCAACAGATGGAGGGACGAAACCGAAGGAGGGTAGTTTAAACTGGAAAATTAAAGATTTGTGCCAGACTCTATCGAAGCGCTTTTTGATATGGTATAGTTCCAATAGAAAAAGTCTCACCGAAGTCCCGAAAGGAGGATGACCAAGAGTTTAGCAAGATATGAAAGAATATCACCAGTAGAGCGCCCCTTAAGGAAGCGCTTCGCTACTGGCGATCTGAGAGCAGATTATGAGAAGAGAGATGCTTAAGAAATTGTGGAAGCAAGAATCAGTTGTTCAAAAACTTTAGAATGACAAGAGATGATAGCAATTGGAACGATTAGTTGGAGGTTTGAGAGCAGTCACCCTTCTTTGGACAGGTCGAATGTGAGCAAACTTCCAGGCATGAAGGGCGAGATGTTAAGAGATTAGACAGAGACGAAAGAGTTTGTGCCTATGGAGGGAGTCAGCACGGAAGCACAGTCTTTTGAGAACACCAGGATGAACACCGTCCGGACCGTACGCCTTATTAGTATTAGGCCCAGAGAGGGTAGAAAGTAAATCTTTAGAAGAGATTAGGATAGTAGGCATAAGTAAGAGACCAAGAGGGTGGAGAGGGAGGAATAGCACACGGAATCATCCAAGGTGGAGTTTTTCTTTCTAGCAAAATTTTGAGCGAAGAGCTTTAGCTTTGTTCCAGAGGAAGAAGTTGATGGTTTTGCCATCAGAATTGGAAAGGGGAGGGAAAGACGAGGAAGAGACATTGTTGGGTAGGTTTTTTTGGCTAGATCCCAGAAAGCTTGGGAAGAAGCTAGAGTTGGATAGTTGTCCGTGTATTTATTATTGGATGAAAGAGTGTTTGGCCAGTCGAAGACCAGATTTGGCTTGATTCCGTGCAGAAACATATGAAGAATGAGAGTCTTGAGTTTTAAGGCGTCGGTACCGTTTGAATGATTCCTCCTTATTGCGGACAGCAGTAGAACAGGCGTGAGTAAACCAAGATTTTTTAGCATTAGTCTGAGAGAAAGAGAATGGGATGTATGCTTCCATGCCCGATAGGATTACCTCGGTAATGCGTTCAGAGCACTCCTCCGAGGGTCCCCGGCCACGGAAGCAGAAATCATTCCATGGGAAATCCAAGAAGTACTGCCTGAGAGCCTCCCAGTCGGCAGCGCCAAAGTGCCACAAGCGCCGCCGGCTAGGAGGATCGGGTGGCCGTACTGGAAAGATAGGGCAGCTGCTAGAGATAAGTTGATGGTCGGAGGAGCCCAAAGGAGAGAAAAGATTGAACAATATAAGAAGAAGGGTTAGAAGGTTAGAAACAAGTCAAGAATGTTGGGCCCGATCTCCGATGCGATCCGGGATACGGGTTGGGATGCTGAACTAATCGCTTTGTTTTATTATCAAAAAACCACACCAGACTATAATAGCCTTCTGTTGGAATAATGCTCCGAGACACAACAACATACTTATTTTAGTCAGCACATTTTTTTTTTTTCTTTTCCTACAAGACGATATTTTTACTACAACGTTTTTGATACTTGATGGCAGTAGCTAAATTATATACCATTAGGGTCCCCCAATTTGGGGGACCAGATTTCAAAGTCCCAATAAAATGTAGCTAAAACAAAATGGTAAGCGGAAATTGAAGGAAAGGCAGACAATGGATATTATAAAACATCACCTGTGACAGAGTGAGCGATTACTGCCGTCGGAGAGAAAGGGGTCCGCAGATTATGAATATGACAGGAACAGGGAGGAGAAACTGCTGACCTGGATCAAGATCCTATAGTATGTAATGGTTGGCCACACACTCCGCTTATTATTGACATACTATTGTCGGTAGGTGAGTGCGATCACTTAACATATGGTATGGGGTTTTTGTATTGAAGTAATCTGTATTTAACTAAATTTAAAATTATTAGTGTTGATTTATGAAAGAAGAAAATTGATATCACTAGGTATTTCGTGTTTCTATTATGGTAAGTCATCCCACTTTTTGTCCTATTTACTTCAGAGACCAGCTGGTTTGCGTTTCCTCCTTAATGGAATAGCTCAGGTCTTCGGATGTTTATGAGTGACTGTATATATTCTTCCACAAATCAACAATCAGAGACTCAAACCGGGATAGTTTATTTTTACTTGTAATATATCTGCGAAGGAATGGCTGGAATATGAACATACCAAGTATATGTATTTTGTCGTATTATATCTCTCTCAAAGACCATCATTAACAACTGCATAGCCTAACCTTATTCTTACACATTTAATACTACTCACAACAAAAGGGGTTTGATGTATATGAACGGTTTACTAATAGTTTTGGGGGGTTATATTTACCACCCACCGGTACACCCCCTCCCCTTACCCCTCAGAGGCCACAACTTCCACAACATAGGTACTGAATAGTTAGACAGTGTAGAATTACACTGCGTTATTGGGGGAGAGATGTATTACTCAAGTAGTTTTAGGGCTTTTAGCCTACAGTGATTATCATTCCAAAATAATTATTGCAGCACACAGTAAAATTGCGGTCAGCTTTCCAAAATTTTCGGTATCAATAATTTTAATTGTTTTTCTCGATTTTTTTTTTATATGTAACTGCATAAGTTGATTTTATATCATTTTAGTATACTATGATGAACTTCTACAGTTTAGTTAACCCAAGAATCGCGAGCGTCCTCTTAAGAACTCTGACCCCGAAAGAGGGCGAGCGTCCTGAAGATAAGCCAAAGGCCTAAAAAAAGCCTTTCAAAATATCCCACTGGCACTCAAACCAAAGGAATGTGTGATCAAGTGAGATAATGCAACTCCATACCGTCTATCCCTTCTCCACATGTGTCAAAACACCCCTTCCCTTCCCACTCACCCCCCCCAAAAAAAAGGGACTCTTCCCCTCATCCCCCCCCCTTCAATTATCACCTATTTTTCCTCTTATTCTCTTGTTTATCGGTTTATTATCCACGGCAATATCGCTCCCACCCCGGATTCAAGGTCATCTGGGACGCATATAGAGATCGTGGTAAGAGAGAGACCTTCCTAGCGTCGACATCAGTCTGGCTTCAGGCCTCGAAAGGGTGAAGGTGTATGTCTCGCGCGCCTCTCACCTCAGGACTGGACGGTAATCTTTGTATATTAAACTTACAATAGGCACATATAAAGAAGTAATACAGATATTTTATCGTAAAATTACGAAATTCGTCGGGATTTAAACCACAAGACCCTTCGCCCAGCGTTACGTTTTTAATACTATATACTACCCATTCTAAATGTTACCTACGTAATCATTAGACGATTTCACCAGGCTTCTGCAGGATCTGGTAGTTCAAAGGGTAAATTGAGATATCCAATTTTGTACTTATGTTAGTGTGGAGCAGACATGTGAAAAAATTTGTGGGGATTGTGTGTCTCTTGATAGATGGGTCAAAATTGGCAAACACACATAATAAACCCAGTATAATCCAAATTAGCTACTATCATCACTCCTTATTTACATTTGAAAGTACAATAAAAACATTAACATATGACAATTTAAAACAAACTTATAATTATGTAATACAATATTGTATCCTTGTTACAGCCATAAGGATATAGTAAATTGGCGTAGAATTAAGGCAACCTTATCGAAATAGGTATTGCATCATTATTTCAATTATAAGTGAGAATTCCTTCATGTTTTTTCCCTACATTAAAATTGTGAACAGTCCGTATATACTGTGAGGGGTAAAGGTCGTAATTAATATAGGAGGAATGTGTTTTGATCAGTGGTGTGTTTGTGTATGTGTGTATGTGTGTGTGTGTGTGGTGGTGTGTATTTGTGTGTGTGGTGTGTGTTTGTGGCACAAAAACGTTGTTGGTCTATTTATGTGAGGAAACTTAGTGAAAGGGATATTGTATTGGTCAGTATTCTCATTTCAATGTGTGCAAACTGCTAGGTACTCTGTTTACCCTGCGCATCATACAGTAACCGCCATTATATTTGTTATATTTTTACTTGCTGTTAGCCGATTTAATTATGATTTGGAATGATTTGAAGTTAAAATGGTGAAGACAATTTCCTCCACTTAACTTCAATGTATCCTTCCAAAAAGCGAAAATAACTGTTCGACATTAGCCGTCACAAATGGAGGCGTGATAATGCCTAACTGAAGCTGCATTCCATCGTCTAATGTTTACCAGGATACAAATAGAGAAAAGCGTTCCTAGTCTGCATCGTCCTCCTTAATTCAGTTTAAATAATGTATGACAGTAATAGAGTTGTATATTCGTTTTGTTTTAAGTAAAGCACATCACTCCTCACGGTATTTACTAGAGGTGGACCGGATGTCGATTTGTCAATAGTTGCGCATGTGTTTTTTGCGGTTGCAGCTATGTTATGCCAATATTTGCGGATTCGGATGCAGATGCAAATATTATTATCCATCAACAGTTTTAAGGGATAGATAATTGACATTTTAAGTACACTAATACGTAGGAGTAAAAAATATAGTCATTCAAATATTTAGAAATAGAGGAACCAATATTTATGTGAATCAAGTTAAAGCTACAAATTCAATTTAGCTGTGTTCCCAAGGTAACCTAACTAAAATACCCAAAATAGAAATAACCACCAGGCCACACAACAGCCCAGCCGGAACCAGAAACGAAACCTTGAGAGAGAAGGGGAAACTACTAGAAACGTAAACACCATAGAACATACACGATCAAAGTAAACGGCGAAGACAAACAAGAATACCAACCAGACCAAAGAGATATCACAACCCAAAGACACACCACACACCTAAGCAAGAAAAAGAAACAGCCGAAGGAGAAAAAAAAACTCTACCCCCCCACGTCCCACCAAACAACCGCCGAGAACCTGAAATAAATAGTAAAACGAAGAAAGAAGAATCACACAACATGGCGCCCCCAAAGAGTAGCCCCGCCCCACAACAATACTAGGGAAGCCAGAATTGCCACCATCCAACCACAGTCTACAACCGACCCCAGGAAAAACAATCAGCATCACAATTAACCATGCAGGAGGACAGAAGAATAAAGTATAATACCACCCAATCAACAAGGAACAACATACCCAAATTTCCCACCTCCCTTATGCCGCCGCTCTTCCGCGCAGCTTTCTACCAGCCAGCGCGGGAATTTCTAGTTGGGGCTATCTTATCCCCCTAATCACTCCCCCCCCCTCCCCCCTGCACCTATGACCTTCTGACCTCCAAGTACTAGCCCTGGGACATAGCAGCAATCGTCATGACCCAGCGCGCCGAGAACCAGGTATGAACCAGCAATTTTGAGGGCTCACTTTACTTGCATGCAAGATTTGAGCCTAATAATTAACCTCTCATCACATCCGAGATTTCGTGCCATGGCTGGTCCTTCCTTCTTGTCTGAGAGTTCTAGTTACCCTATTATTGACCCTTTTGTTCTTATACACCATGGTGTAGTGATAACATTAACCCGGCAAGCGCGATGGCCTCACGGAAGGCTTCCTATATGGAACGCGATAGGCCTCACGGAAGCAGGACCATAAAAAAAGCCTTCCAAAAAAAAAAGGGCCTATCAAAACAAAGGAATTTGTCTCTAGGTGAGATAATTCCCCTCTATTACTCATCCATGTAAATCTCACCCTCCCGCCGCCCCTCCTTCCCCACCTTATTCCCCCCTTTCCCTCCCCTCCTCAATTATTCACCTATTTTTCCACTTATTATTAACATTTATCCGGTATTTTTTCTCTCCCGCGATAATGTAGCACAAGTGGGTTGCATAAAAGATCGTTATGCAACACCCAGACACCGGCACACACCGCCCCGCTCGTCTCAGTTGACTCCCAGACAGCGAGAGGGGAGGGCTGCCTGTGTCTCTCTCTCGCCTGAGATTATGACCGGGTGGCCAATATCTTCGTTTTTCACCACCCAAATGCTTTTCCCACTTATTTTAGCACTCTTGAAGGTTCATATATACATCATATATGTAAAATAAAAGCCTACCGAAAACAAATAATGGTTTATATTGTAAATATAACGAATTCTGTCAGAATCCAGGGCTAGAAATGCACAAATAACTACCCTAGCACCTAGGTCTATATCGCGCTTGTCAGGTTAAGAGTGAGTGAAAAAAAAAAATCAACTTTTGACATCGAAAAAAAAAAAAAAAAAAAAAAAAAATTGGGCCCCTGGGCCATGCAAAATCTCAGTCCTCTACCTCCCCTCCTTCCCCACTTTCCTCCTCTCCTTCAGTTATCACCTATTTTCCCTGTTATTCCCTTATTCTGAGGTATATTTTCGTGCTAACATTAACCCGGGAGCTGCGGGGAGACTCTTAAGAGTTCCCCCGGCGCACTGCGGGGAGACTCTTAACCTCTCCGCGGCGCACAGGGGGTTTTCTACAGGGTAAGACTGTGCGCACCTATGATGATTTTGGGACCTATTGCCAATTTCGATAAAAAGTACATCATCGTGTAGGGAATGTTTGCGTGCATCGGCCCATATATATTTGACCCCCCAAAAAATGTCTGGGGGGGGTAGGGGAACGGTCCGTAGTTGAAAAATGTGGAGCGAATGGCACCGCGCGGCTAGATTGTCATCGAGCGGCGAGATTTCCCTGCCGAATATTTACGCGCGCAGGGGATAGAAGGAGAGGGAGGAGGGGGTGGGTTACCGCGTATTATCACCTATATCTCCTTTTTCGAGCCCTTTTAGGCTATTTAGAGTATGTATACATGTGTAGGGCACCCATATAACAATGAATATGCCTCATAGTGACCAAAAATTGCAATATATAAGGGAATTATAAGAGAAAATTTAGGCGGGAATGAAGTTGTGTTGGAGGTTTGGCGCCAATTTATGAGCTGAGAGTGGGTTTTACGCCATACATATCACGTATATCTTGTACGTAGAGCACTGTCACGCTATAATACAGACTTGTACGTATGTATACGTGCCATATATCAAAATATATACCGCATATAAACCAATTCATGCGATATTTACGCACATTATCAATGAGTTTCTATGCGTGAACCAAGGTGTGAGTGAGTTGTGGTGGGAATGAAAGGGGGAGAGGGTGTGTTACGCCATAAATATCACGTCAATATTGTATTTAGAGCACTCTCATGCTATAATAAAGACGTGTACATATGTAGGCGTCCCATATAACAAGGAATATACCGCATATAGCCCACACCATGCGATATTTACGCAAATTGTGAATGTGTTTCTAGCAGACGGAAGCCTGAAAAGGGGGGGTTGGGGGTGGGTGGGTGGGAGGGAGGCATGCAGGGGTGCAGTGAGTGAGTGAGTCGTGGAGAGATGGAAGTCAGGCAGATCTCTAGATAGATAACCAGCTTAGTGATAATTGTGGAGGCGCCCCAGGCGTATTGATGTTTGGTATTTTGACCCTTATGTCTACCAGATGGCTGGTGTTCGTTGCCATCAACAGGTCTACAATAACATGAGTCAGGAATGGAGAGAGAGAGAGAGAGAGCGAGAGAGGGAAACTGTGACATGCCTATGTCGTACATATAAATGGACTTCAGAATTGCATTTTTATGCAAGCAGACATTGCATTTTAGACACATGTGAAGTACCACAGAAACATGTAGGCCATTGACTGTAAATAAAGTACTATATTTATAGACCACCAGCGACGGTGCTGAGTCAACACAGGCAGATTGCCTGTTGTGATAGAGGGCTAAATATAGACTGGTGTCTCCTTACACCTGCGAAAGGGTAGATTGCCACCAGAGAAACGTTTACTTATTTATTTCGAAGTAATATGCAATCTAAATGTATATTCGAGACCTACTGCAATTATTTGTATGACAGTCATGACTATGTATAATCCAATATACGCGCGTAGGCGAGACATAAGAAAGCTGGTTGAGCAATTTTCGACACCCACACAGTTATTATTCATTTTTATTTACAATATTATACAATACAAATGTATTTGTGAAGAGTATTTTATCCATTATTGTATTTATACCAATTTTGTTCCCAGACAGAGCTGCTGTAGCTGGAGAATCAAGGAGCGGCAAGGGTCACCTCGTGACCGCCTGACCGTGTGAAAATGAGTGGAGTCACACTGAGAGGGGCAATTTTGCTGAGTGTTTGGGCAATTTTTGACAGAATAAAGTTATATAATTACTAATTCTTGACAGAGACAAACTATTATAAACCTTGGCATGATATAATTGATAATCCCATCAATTTACAAACATAAATTGGTGGGATAATTCATTTTTTTTTGTATATTGTCATTTCGATTGTAGACACGAAGTTTTGAGTGATATTTGGTATGAGCTCCTGTGGCATGGTTGGTAAGGTTGCGGACTGGAAAACTCAAAGTGTTGTAGGGTAGTGGGATCGAATCCAGGAGGGGGTTATGGGGAAGGTTTTATATTGTCTAGAAAAAAATTTATAAATTTTTTTTTTTACAAGATCATGCCATTGTATTCAAACAATATGAAATATTCATAGAATATATCATATTGTAAGAATACAATGACATGACCTTGTTTTCTTTTTTTCTTTTTTTATTGTTTTATTTTATTATCATAGTAGGTTTGACATGATTTATTGAAACATATTTATTTTTGTACAATTCATTTGAGGTAAGAAAATAATTATATACACATTACTTAGGCTAATAACAAACATATATATTGATATACTAAAAAAATAAGGCATATTACATGTAAATCTTTGAAACTTATAAACTAAATAATGAAACATACAATTATATAATGTAAAAGCTATATCACAGGGACATCTTTGGAACTTATACATTATATAATATATATGTTACATTATGAGGTAGCGTGATCAATTAGGTCAGGTCAGGTAAGGTAGGGCGCGAGTCCAGGGCAGGGCAGGGCAGGAGGCGAGTCCAGGGCAGGGCACGGGGCGAGTCCAGGGCAGGGCAGGGCAGGGCAGGGCAGGGGCCGACACTCAGTAGTTCTTGAAGGTGTGGTAGTCCCTGAAGCAGTTACCCAGGCAGAGTGCAACTTTGCACTCGGCGCACATTGAGGTGACTCTTTTGGTCACATGGGGTTTCCTCACACTGGAGCTGCAGACGGTGCACTGCACCTGCCTGTGACGAGTGCCAATCAGCTCGGTGTTGGTTGTGTAGTGTCTTTCGACACCCAGCTGGATGCGGTCAGGAACGTGATCCCCACGCCATGCCGTACGTCTGTGAGTGGTGGTGCCATACTTCTCCAGGAGTTGGTAGGAGACGTTGTACACGAACTCCCGGAATTTCAGCTTCTGGTTTGGGGCCATATCCTTCTTCACCAACCACAAGTTGTAGGCGTTCAGCATCGTTATGTCAACTAGGTGGAGGAAGAGCTTGTGATACCACTTCACAGTCTTCCTCAGACACTCAACACCTGACAGCTGACAGTCAGACTTGTCCACCAGGCGCATGTTTTTGGTGTAGTCCACTACCATGTCGGGCTTGTAGATTGTCTTCCTGGTTCGGTAGTGGATTTTGCCAGAATCCACCTGGGCACCTGTGTGGACGGTGGAAAGCAGGTGGACGTCTCGCTTATCCTTCCACTTCAGGGCTATCAGTTTCCCACACTTCTCGAGCTGCTTGTATTTCTGCCCCTTTCGTCGCCTTCTTCGCACATGCCTCTCGCGGTGTTCCTGGGCCAGGTCGTCTTCTGAAGGTGTGTCACTGGAGGAGGCATCTGTGAGAGGAATGACATCACCTGTGAACTTTGGCATAAACTTTCTTGTCTTTCTGACAGTCCCACATGACCCCGTTTGGTTGTCATAAAGAAACTGGCAGAGAGCAGGAGAAGTATACCAGTTGTCAGTGTAGATGATGTGGCCTTTGCCCAGGTAAGGTGCCAACATTTTCCTGACGATGGCACCTGACATGCCCATGGGGTCATTGGCAGCGGCTTTCGGTACGTCAATGTCAGTTCCTGTATACACGATCATGTCAAGCACTATTCCAGTTTCACAGTCGCACAACACGAAGAGCTTGATTCCGAACCTATGCCTCTTCAAGGGGATATACTGCTTGAAAACAAGACGTCCTTTGAAGAGCACGAGCGACTCATCAATCACCAAATTGAGGAAGGGGTAAAAGTATTTCCTATACCTCTCCAACAACATGGTGAACACATCCCGAACTTTCCATATCCTGTCAATCCTGTTAGGATTTTCGTTGTCTGCAAAGTGCATAAATCTTAGCAGCAACAAAAATCTGTCACGAGTCATGAACTTATTGAAAGTTGGGGTGGCGATGAGAGGGTCGTGCTTCCAGTAGTGTTGCAACACATGCTTCTTGATCAGAGGCATGAGGAACAACAAGGCAAAGAACGTCAGAAATTCTGCCACAGTCGTATCCACCCAGCCTCGTATTCTCGCTTTTGGAGAAAGGACGTCCAATCTGCCAAACACCCACCTGTAGTAGGCGTTTGTTTGGGCAACGATGTACGTCATTACCTCCATGTCGAAAAAAGCGAGGAAGAAGTCGCTTTCGTTCGCTTGATCATCACAGGGCCAGTCAGTTGTTCCTGACGTCCCAGGATTGAACTGGGGCACGTCAGGTACAAAATTGACCCCGTCAGACCAATCGAACGAAGGCATGCCAGGGATCGGAATGTCGTCTGCGTCTGCTTCTGCGTCTGAAATATCGCTTCCATGGTCGCGATACAGCACTTCATCATCATTACCCTCCTCTTCACTCGACAGACGATGCCCTTCCTCGTTTTTGTCACCGACGTCGGACTCACTCCCACTGTCCACTCCCAAATCCCCCCACCCTTGGTCCCGTGCTAGGGCTTCGTCGTCGAAACCCGGGCTGCCAATGTCCTGCGAATCACCATCAAACAGCAGGGCGGCATACTTAGATGGTGTAAGAGTTTTCCGGGTCACTTTGGCACGTGCGGGAGTCTTATGGACAGGGACAGCAGAGGTGGTGGCAGGGGCGGCGGCAGGGGCGGCGGCGGCAGGGGCAGCAGTGGTGCGTGGCCTTGATGGCAAGATGATGGTGGTGCCTGTCGCCCTTCTCTCTGTTCCTTGGGCAGGGGCGGCAGGGGCGGCAGGGGCGGCAGGGGCGGCAGGGGCGGCAGGGGCAGCAGGGCCGGCAGGGACACCAGGGCCAGCAGTCGCTTTCCCTCTCCCTTTCCCCTTCCCCTTCCCTGTTCCTTGGGCAGGGGCGGCAGGGGCGGCAGGGGCGGCAGGGGCAGCAGGGCCGGCAGGGACACCAGGGCCAGCAGTCGGTTTCCCAGTCGCTTTCCCTCTCCCTTTCCCCTTCCCCTTCCCTGTTCCTTGGGCAGGGGCGGCAGGGGCGGCAGGGGCGGCAGGGGCAGCAGGGGCGGCAGGGGCGGCAGGGGCAGCAGGGGCGGCAGGGGCAGCCGGGCCAGGGGCGGCTGGTGGTGTTGGTGGTGGTAGGGGCACTGTGGCTGGCGTACGGGTTCTTTTCCCTACGCCCGTGCCTTTCATTTTTCCTGCCCCCGCAGGTAATGCAGCCCTAGGGCGGCCTCCTGCGTCGCTGGTACCGGTGGCAGGGGTGGCAGGGGTGGCAGTGGTGGCAGTGGTGGTGGTAGTGGTTGTTGCAGTGGCCTGGGTCGTGGTGGCAGTGTCCCGAAAGACCAATGACCTCTGTGCCATTGCCCTGCTTGCACGTGTTTTACGTGCTTTTGGTGCTGGTGATTCGTCCTCTGAGCTGTAGGGCGTGTCGTACTGGTAGCTAGGGTCTTTGGCAGCCACCCTCTGCCTTCCACGGCGGCTAACACCACCAGAAGGAGGGCTGGTTGTGTCATCAGGGAGCGAGCGTGAGGGACGTGTAGGCTCCATGACTAGTGCGTGGTTACTGGCGCGGTGGTGCTTGCACGAGTGCGGGGCGAGCGTTTGGCGGGGTGGTATCGAGAGTTGACATGTAGTACTATACCCACACCAATTTTCAGCCGCCTGGCTATAAACGCGCGGTTTTGGTACGTGTTCAAAGTCTCTGCTCTTAAGAGTCTACCCGCAGTGCGCCGGGGGAACTCTTAAGAGTCTCCCTGCAGCTCCCGGGTTAAGAGTCAGAGAAAAAAAAAATCAACTTTTGACATCGAAATTTTTTTTTTTTTTTTATTTTTTTTTTTTTTTATTTTTTTTTTTTTTTTTGGCCCCTGGGCCATGCAAAATCTCAGTCCTCTACCTCCCCTCCTTCCCCACTTTCCTCCTCTCCTTCAGTTATCACCTATTTTCCCTGTTATTCCCTTATTCTGAGGTATATTTTCGTGCTAACATTAGAAATCCGATTGGAGGGTGTGGTCATCACTGATAGCAAGCGAGTGCAAGAGAGAGAGAGAGTATCGATCGACTGTGTCTCAGTGGCCTTGGGGGAAATTGGCGGGAAAGCAGATTGCCTCACCCATACATTATACAACTCGCGGGCTATATCTCCGATTTTGACCATCTAAACGCTGTTTTCACTCGTTTTATTGTTGTTTCAGGTTAATACCTTTATAATCAACCCATAATAGGCGCATATGGATAAGTATTAATGCTATTAATGGCACAATGAATATTTTAGTGACGGAAACACCTCAAATACGTCAGCACAGGGGGACGTTTCCAATTACCCCCATGCGCACTTCAGAGGTTAATAGACCAAACAAACGGCCAGTCTCCCCTTAAACAGAGACTGGAGAGAAGAAGAAGTAAGGGAGAGGCTATCTGAGTGGAAGATACAGAGGAAGCAAGAAGAAAGTATATAAGAGGATAAGAGAAGGCCATTATTGCGAAGCAATTGACCACTTGAGTTTCATTCTATAATGAAGTTAGAGCTTTAGACATCGATATTTAGCAGAAGTTCTGAGTTGTTGGAATATATAGCAAGTCAAGAATTCAACTAATATAGGAGTAAGAGTATGACTCAAACTATCCTCTGGTTACATCAGTTGTTTAAAAGAGAAGGGACACTCCATAAGGGCTTATCTGTTGCGGCCCGGAAGGATGTACTCCAGAGATTCCGAAATTGCAGGAATGTCCAAAGCAGGCCAACTTGGTAGAGCAAGGTAGACAGCTGAGCAGATACAGTGACCCACAGCACTGACTTAACCCTTTGAGAGTATGCCCAGACTGTCAGGGTACAGGAACGATTCAACAGTCACTGACTTAACCCTTTGAGAGTATGCCCAGACTGTCAGGGTACAGGAACGATTCAACAGTCACTGACTTAACCCTTTGAGAGTATGCCCCGACTGTCATGGTACAGGCAGGATCCAACAGTCACTCCTGCCAGATGTCCCAGCCTGTCTCTACACTCTGCGCTGCAAAAATGTATACATGTAAATCACCACATTCCGGTACACACGGCCCAGTGACCCTTATTTTTCAGAAAATCCGACCTCCGACAATGATCAAAGCAAATACTAATTTAAATTTATAATTCACTATGACTAGGTTAAAGAAAATCGGTAAATGTTTCGCAATGTTCCCGTTATAATATCCTCAAGTAACCTATTAACATACAGTCATTCAGTCACACAGTCAAGCACACATACAGTCGTTCAATCACACGGTAAGTCAATTACAGTAATTTACAGTCAGTCTGTTTCAGTAGTTCAGTCAGTCAGTCAGTCATCCACACTAATTAATAGTTTATCAAAATAATGAAATAGTCCACACCCACAGTTCTATAGGCTACAAATAAATTATACTCATCTTCAATATTATCTTAAGAAAATAAACGTAATAAGTTATAAATTATATGACCAATCAACTATAATGATATGATCAATATATAATACAACTGGTAAACATAAATTAAATGTATATAAATTATAAAAGAAGAGTAATGAATATATACACAAGTTAAATCCATACCCCTAGCGCGAGTGGGGGTAGTAGGGTAGGTAGGGGGAGGGGGTGGGTTGAGAGAGAACTCAGCTCTGACTGCGGGTTGCCCGCCCGTCCGCCCAAAATCACGCCCTTAAATATTGAAGATACGACATTCTAACTTGTTGCAATCGATTTACCGCAATTTTTTACCCTTTCTTAAAAGTTTTTTGTAGCAATTTTAATCTCAGCCTCGAATTCCGTCTGGTTTAGCCACAAATCACATTTTTCCATTCAAAATTTCACATAGCCGTAACTTTTGCATTTTTTGAGCTACGGAGTTGAAAATTTGACACAATATGCATACACATAATTTGAGAAATGGTTTTTTTTTTCACTTTTTCGAAATTTTAATTTTTAATGAAGTTATTGGACATTCACCCCTATTTACTTTATTAATTACCTGTAGATCGGTAGATTACGTATATATTATGTCTTTGTTATCAAACAATACACATATGTTAAATAAAGAAAATTGCATATTCCTAATTAATAATATATCTGTCGCAGATATTTATCGCTAGCCAATCAGAAGACAGCATTATGTCAACAACAATGATGGCCGCCAGTGCCTTGACTCGCTAGCCAATCAGAAGACATAAAAATTATTAGCGCGTTTTTCAAATGCACAAAGAGGCATATAGCGCGTTTTTCAAAGGCACAAAGAGGCCAGTGACCATTTTAACCAGTAGGTTAGGTTAGGTTAGGTTAGGTAGTTAGGTCAGGTTAGGTTAGGTTAGGTTACTGGTTAAAATGGTAACTGGTTGAAACGGTCACTGGTTGAAGTGGCCACTGGTTGAGTTAGCACTGGTTAAAGTGGCACTGGTTGAAGTGGCACTGGTTCAACTGACATGGAACCAACCACCCGGTACATACATACATACATAGGCATACATACATACATACATACATACCCGGGACATACATACATACATACATAGCCTACATACCCGGTACATACATACATACATACCCGGTACATACATACATACATACCCGGTACATACATACATAATTATAAATTAGGAAATTTCTACGCACTGATTGGGAGATCATTCTTAACCCCTTAAGGATTATGACACTATTTAACAGTTTATTTTGACTATCACTATACGATCTTATTCAGACTGAGAAGGATCTGTGTGAGTCAGAGGCATACGATAAGTGAGTTAGTTTCAACTCCATGCATAACTGTCTTGATAGCATAATGGTTAGTGCGCGGCATTTCGGTATGAGTAAGTAGGAGTAAAAATGCCATTTCCGTTTTTACATCCGTAGACTTTATTGGAAAAAAAAAACCCACTGCCATTTTCGTTTTTACACCCGTAGACTTTATTGAAAAAGCCACTGCCATTTCCGTTTTTACATCCGTAGACTTTATTGAAAAAGCCCCTGCCAGAAAAAAAAACCCTGCCATTTTCGTTTTTACATCCATAGACTTTATGGAAAAAGCCCCTGCCAGAAAAAAATGGGTCCAAAATGGCGACGGTTGTCCGGTAGTGGTGGAAAAGGTGACCTACCTGAGTGGGAGTGGCATCTGATAAATCAGTCCTCGTGGGAATTATAAAAGGCAAATACTGTCACAACTTTCATACATCCTTACTATTTTAAATACGACCGTCTCTCTCTATCTTTCTATCTCTCTCATTGTACACACACACACACACACACACACACACACACACACACACACACACACACACACGGTGCCCCGCCTACTCCTCTGGACCTCATTCGTGATCAAGTGTCAAGATAAACCTAGCCTAGTCTAACCTAGCCTAACTCTTTCTCTCTCTCTCCCTAACCTAGCCTAACCTAACCTAGCCTAGCCTAGCCTAGCCTAATCTAACCTAACCTAACCTAGCCTAGCCTAGCCTAACCCTTTCTCTCTCTCTCTCTGTATCTCTCTCTTTCATCATATTTTTCCACGCTATTCTTAGAGTTCAGATTTCAAGATACCAAGCCACCTGATTTCACCCATCTCCGTACCAAAAATACTTTTGGGTCACCTGCTCCCATAAATCAGTCTACTATCTATATCTCTATCTCTATCTATATAGGTCTGACAGCGACCCTTTCTTTCATCATATTTTTTCCACGCTATTCTTAGAGTTCAGATTTCAAGATACCAAGCCACCTGATTTCACCCATCTCTGTACCAAAAATACTTTTGGGTCAGCTGCTCCCATAAATCAATCGACTATCTATATCTATATCGCTATCTATATCGGTCTGACAGCGACCCCTCAGTAGTTTCTCTCTCTCTCTCTCTCTTTCATCATATTTTTTCCAACCACCTAACCTAACCTTGCCTAGGCGAGAACATGTGACTACCTGTTATATATAGTCATGCAGCCCACCCTGTGTGAACCCTAAAACATATATATATGCATTCAAACCTCGTAAAGGTATTAGTTAAATAGAAACCAACATGGCGGAAGCATTTACCTCCGATGCTCTCGACATATTCAAACACCCCGCTCGCATAATAGTAGCGGGATACAGCAATTCCGGCAAATCAGAACTCGTCAAGAAACTTATATCCAAGCATCATAATAAATTTAAAAAGATTGTTATATGCGGTCTTCTCTCGCACCCCCTACAGCATGATAAAGAAATAGGACCTAAGGTAACCGTATCTCCAGAAATAGTGAACCCTATAAGCGATGAGGATATTTACGATCAAAGAGGTACCTTATTCATCCTTGACGATCTATTTATCGAAGCTGTAAAGAATAAAGTAGTCGTTGACGCTTTTACCCGCGGTCGGCATAATAACATTTCATGCATCTTCATAACCCAAAACCTATACATGGGCGGTAAACATGCGAGGAATATTAGTCTCAACTGTTCTCACTTCCTATTACTGAGACAACGTGACTTATTGCAAATACAACTACTTGGAAGGCAAATATTCGGCAAAGACCGAGCCAGCGATTTTGTTGAAATATACAAATCTGCCGTTTTCTCTAAACCCTTTGGCTATCTCCTCGTTGACTTAGGTATAAATACTCCCGAAGCCCTGCAATTCCGCACAAATATAGTGGGTGAACCACCCTGTGAACGTGTATTCCAATGGTGAGTTCTAAGCATCGAGAGCTATTAAATGTTCTCTACGGTCGTCACGACCAGCCATACGGACTGTCTTCTCAAAAGAAACTATGGGATAAGGCTCGAGACATTGATCCTTCCATAAAACTGCAAGATGTGACAGGATTTCTCAGGACCAGCAAAACCTACACTCTACATAAGCTACAGCCAAAGAAATTCCCCCGCCAGAAAGTTCTCTCCCCCAAGCCCAAGATCATCATGGCTGCCGACTTAGCCGACGTGCGTCATTTAAAGAAAGACAACGACAATATATCATACCTGTTAGTATGCGTGGACGTCTTTTCCCGTTTCATGCAGGTAGTACCCTGTCACAGGAAAGATGCGACTTCCATGCTAATGGCTGTTAAGAGGGTTATGGAAACAGATGAATCCAGGGGTGTGAGAAGATTGAACACTGATCTAGGCACCGAGTTTTATAATAAAAAAGTGAAGGAATATCTAACATCCCGCAAGATTAAGCTATATAGCGTTCATTCTAGTGAGATTAAAGCTTCCATCGCCGAACGAGCCATTCGCACATTGAAATCCCGCATGTACCGCTTTATTACACTGCGGAATTCCCCCCGATATATTAACCACCTCCAGGACATGGTCAGTGCCTACAATAATTCCCCCCACTCTGGACTAAAAAAGGGACAAACCCCCACAATCGTACATAATTTAACTCGACCATCCGACACTGCACGGCAATTCCATCTAATGTATAAAAACCCCCAGAAACCCCTCAGACGCATTAGTACCGAGCTAGCTGTTGGAGAGATTGTACGTCTCGTGGGTAGCACTCGTTCATCCGCTTTCCATAAGGGATACACCCAGCAGAACACCCACGAGCTATTCCAAATTCGAGAAATAAAACACCAACATCAACCAAAAACCTATCTCCTGGAAGACCTATCTGGCGAGCCCATAGAGGGCATCTTCTACGGGTCAGAACTGGTGGCAAGTTCCTTGCCCGAGTCATTCGATATTAATATCCTGAGAACCCGCAAAAGCAAAGGGGAAAAACAATATTTTGTACATTGGGTTGGATATCCTACCTCCTTTGACAGCTGGATTAATGTCTCTGACCTCGTGCAAAGATGAACAGTAAGCTTCCCCTACTCGGTGTACATAAAAAGTTTGTACGGCTACTTAAAAAACTTAACCCCAAGGAAAGGAAGAACCTCATTAAACAACTAGGACGCGAGCATTTAAATTGTATTTCTGAGATATTCTCCAACTTTCTAAAGAAACATCTCACCCTGAATAGTAAAATTATAAGAAAGCTACAACACCATCGTGAGGATATACGAGCCGTTGCCCGGAAGAAAACATCTCTGGCCAAAAAGAGATTAATTCTAACTAGTAAGGCTGGAGGTAATATATTAGCCGCCCTTCTCCCTGCAGTTGCCGGTCTACTTTCAAAACTGTTTTCATAATGCGTAGCTATTATCTCCTCCCCGAATCCACAGCCAAGCGTGTTTTAACAAGCATCGAGGGTTCACCTACACCGCCCTCCCCCTCCCCCTCCCCCGGACAACACGTTCCAGCAAGCTCGTCCTCCCGCCTCCCCCCACAGCCCGCTCCTAAGACCCCCCCGAGGAAAAAGAGAAAGAAATCAACACCGTGTTCACATTATAACAAGAAATCAATGAGGGCTATGCGCAAAACCAAACTCCCACCACCCGTGCTAATGAAAGCCACTTCTGTAATGGGGAATGCTTCCAAAAATCCCAGTCTAGCACATCTTCTGCCCGCCCACGTAAAATATAATGAGACACCATACGCTTTAGGGCTTCTGGAGCGAGTTAAAAACAACCCCTTAATTAGATGGGACAAGGATGGATGGCTACTGGACTCAGCTAGCAACAACAACGTTCTAGACATCGTGGGACTACTCTCGGCTAAGGGGGCTACACCGTCCAAAGCCCAGCGTGATGACGTAGATCTAATTATTAGAGCAACGGGTCTTCATCCCTCTCATATTGTAAACACTCAGATCAAAAAGCAATACGGTGGAGGTATAATTAGTCTACTCTCGTCTAAAATACCCGCACTGACAACCCACGGGTGGGTATCCTATTGAACCACCGTGAGCCACACTTCCCGTGGGTTGCCTATTAAACTAATAGCTGGCAACCGCTCGTGGTGGTATAAAAATCGGCCGAGACAGCCCAGACCCGTCATACTCTCTTACCCCAACTGTGAGCCAACTACGGCAGTTCCAGACGACAAGACCTCCATCCACCGCAATAGCTTCCTAGACGACCAATCAACACCTCGAGAAATGGACGTAGTGGACACCCCCTCACGTTGGGGGAGAGTGGTAATGGCTTCATCGATTGTGACTGGCGGTGGGGCTCAGGACGTTGCCCAGCCCGAACGCGAGAAGGAGGAGTGTCCTTCCCTCTACTCTTTCTTGGATGAAGGGGAGGCCTGTGGAGAAAGTGATGCTTACTCGCTCAGCTACGAGGAAGGGGTTCCCGGTGACTCCCGCTATCGTAATGATAAAACCATCATTGCCGGTGTTCACAGCTGCACGGCCTGTCGGGAGACCTCCGGCTTCACTGCGCTTCTACACCAAACGTATCCATATAGTAACCTATACGCTGAAAGAGTGTCTATTTATCGGCTAAACCGATGCTGCTGGAAAGACAGGGGTGTGCCTGGGAGTGTTATAATTCGCGAGTCCCCTGATCCTAGTCTTCCCCATGTTGCTTGTCTTCTAGCTCAATACGCCCCCGGTAAGATGCTGGAGCTGAATGAGATTAACCAGAAGTACCTACTCAGTTCTCGCGACGACCAATTCATTCAAGGGTTAAAGCAGGACCACCACCAAGATCGTGTTAAAATGTTTAATGTCTGTGTTACTAAACTCGTCGATTGGGCTATTCAACATGAGATGACACGTATTGTATTCCCCTTCAAATGCGGTGCTGCGGGCCTCCCCTCTCACGTATGGGCACAGGATTACCTGCCTATCCTAAACCATGCAGCCGGGAATCTTAGGACCCGCAATATATCCTGTGTCATCTTGGACAAGTGGTGGATGGAGTTAACCACTGTGAATGACAACGCAGGGTTCACCCCGGGTCAAAAACGCCCACACCTGGAGGAGGAGGAGGGCAAATCGATCAACACCAACCCCAGGGAGGCGAGTGAGAAGAAGCTAAGGAACAGCGATGTGGATGAAGACTACGATGTTGTGACGCAAGACCCTCTCAATTCCTAATAATGCGTGTATAATCTCCTTTAATGACTCTCTCTCTCTCTCTCTGTAAATAAATACCTAAGCATTACCTATCGTGTATTACTCTCCCGTCCTTGTAGGTAGCTATAAATATAAGAAACGAGCCAACTTCGCATTAGTCCCTTGCTGTTCCAAGATGGAGTCACACCATATCTACGTTACAAGCGCTGCAGACAGTGTCATATACCCCAATAGTAGCAGTAGTTTTACCAACAACTTACAAACCTTAACGTTACACAGGGACGTGGAATACGAAGTTGGCCTGTTAAATGTGATACTCCCTCAACGTTACTATACTATTAAGAGAGACGAAGCAGAATGCGCCATACATATAGAGTACGGGCAGCTTACTTCTTCAGGCGCTATTGAAAAGCGTAAGGTGCTTGTGACTATTTGGGAAAATATCTTGAGTCCGGACATTGAATACCTTATCGACCGGGTTAATAATAAAATAGGGGCTATACTAAGGGGTCTCCTTAACCGCGACAGAACCTACGTCGGACATCCCCACGATGAAGCCTACCCCGGGCTTCCTAACACTAGCGCCTTTGACCGCCTAGCCAATCCATCTCAAATACTCTCCCTCGGTCGTATGAACCTGAGCCAACACGTTACGGTACGCTGCTTCCGCGACCCCCATCCGATCATCTCATACGTGAAGATACAGCTCGAAGAGCGGGTAGCCCGACTTCTCGGCTTAAGCCCCTTAGAAGCCTATGACGTGTTTACCTCCCCCCGAGATGCTCTCAGCGAAGGAGACGACGCATTTCTATATCATACTAGCCCGTTTCCTGTCTTAAGGAACGGCGATGCTCAGTGCGTGCTCATATACAGTGACCTGGTCAACCCTTCGAGATTCGCCGGGGTAAATGTAAATATTCTCGACGCCTTTTCCCTCTCCGACGGGCAATCGAAAGGTGTGCATCCTATCGTCTATAAACCACTCAAACCTAAAACTATAGATACCATTTCCATTAAAATCACAGACCAGAAGGGTCGCCCCATGTATTTTGAAGAGGGTCAGCACGTGACGTGCTTACTTCACATTCGCGCTGTCAGACTATATTAATAGCTCGTCTAACCTCGTGTCAACAGTCTTTTCCCTAACAGCATGCGAGTTACATTCATCCCCCCCTCCGTGGGGGAGTATCGCTCTCTTTTCGCTCGTGGGGAGAGAGTATCTCACGGGGGTGGCGTCAACGATATTACCACCCTCGCCTACGAGCCCAGCTACCGTCGGGGCGGGGGTCTGTTCTCTACATTAGCGGGTCTCGCTAAAAGAGCCTTCCCGTTTCTAGTACGAAATGTCATAGCTCCTTCCGCACGCGAGTTTGGAAAACAATGTCATGGAGGATATCTCTCAGGGTAATAACCTAAGGCAGTCCCTAAAAAGACACGGTCTGAACGCTCTGAAGAACGCTGCCGTAAAGGTGGCGAGGGGAGGTGGTAGAAATAGGAAGAGGGTAAAGGTTAAAAGGAAAATTAAAAAGAAGACAATGAAGGGGTACTATAAGAAGGACATATTTTCCTCGCTGTAAATCAGTATCGGGCTAGCGTCGAGATGGCGAGCATCGCGACCGTGGAGGGAGCTGTGGGTCAGCAGGCCCCCGTAGGTCAATACGCTGCTGGCGTCAGTGAATTATTTCCCCGTCCCAACAAGACCCGACTTTTGGAAGCCACCATAGCCTCCCGGCAAGATGCCGACGTGTTGCCTAGCAATCTAGGTTTCAACATGAAGTTAACTGACCGATACGTTGATTTCCTCATCCCTGGGACTCCGGGGAGCTTTATTGACTTGGGTCAATTGGTCATACACACCACTCTGCGGCTAACCCAAGAGGATAATGCGACCCCCCTCGGGGACGACGTGAACATTGAGCTCTCGAATAACACGGCCCACAGTCTTTTCAAATCCGTGCAGTGTTTTCTCGGCGACGTGCCCGTCGAAACCAATGTTCTCTACGGTTACAGCTCCTACGTTAAAGCCCTCACCACCTTGACACCCGGCAAAATTAACACAATTGGGTCCTTGGCTAATTTCGCGTGTCCCCCCGATGGTTTCACCCGGAAGATAGAGGACAGTTACTTTACCCCCGCTCGAAAGGACTTCTCTAAACAACTCAAGACCCACGGTCTGGAGCTATGCGCTCCTTTATTCCTCGACATTAGTTCGCTAGACAGTTATCTACCCGACGGCATTCCCGTACGACTCCGCCTCGAACTGGCGAGTAACGATTGGCTAATGAACGTACCTAGTAATGGAGATAAGGCACGACTCCACGTAGATTCTACCAAATTGCTTTATACGAGGTTATTCCCCTACCCCAACGCCTTACACGCTCTAAACTCCTCGTTGAGCGGCGGGACTGTTATAAAATCCACATTCACCAAAACTCTCTTTAAAACCTACGTGCTGGCCAAGGATCAGACCTCCGCCACTTATGACCAGCCATGGGGTAATGTCATCCCTGAAAAGCTAACGATGGTCATGATGGGCATGTCTGCCCAAGCGGGCGATTATACGCTTAACCCCCTGTATCTGACACACGGGAACTTAAGTAGGGCTAGCGTGATGGCTAACGGTCGCGTGGTCTATAACGTGTCCAGCGGTTTCCCCCACGCCTGTTCCGAGCTGTATTACCGTACGCTGGATGCTCTGGGTCTCCACCGAGAGCATTCAATTACTAAAGAGGCTTTTGCCAATGGGGCCACGGTTTGCTGCTTTGATTTGAGAGCTGAAAACCTGAATGATAATATGCCCGTGGAAATGAATGGGGGACTTCGACTCAACCTAAATATGAGCAAAGGCCAGGATAGTAATTGCCTAGTTTTATTATTCGGTGAGACGGTTGGTATATTAACTATAAACGCTGACAGAAGACTGCAGTGTGACGTGCGGGCCTGATGGGATAGGGATGAACAACTTTGAAATTGAAAGGGGGGTAAGGGGGAGTCTAGGAAAGGAGGCGGTGTTTCTGGGGGTACTATTAGCGGACCAGGTCGAGACATTACTCAGAGGACACGCGGGGAAACCCGCTGTGTGTATAATCAACACTCTGCCGAGTTGGTCTAAAAAAAATATGGGACACTGGCTCTGTATCTACCGCGATGCTCATAGAATAGTATGTCTGGATAGCTACAGCCTAGACCCTCGAGTATATTCTGATTATTTTAAACGACTCGAGAGACCCGGGGTCCCCATATTTAAAAATGCATTTAGACTCCAGGGAACCCGTAGCGACGTGTGCGGGGCCTATGCCATGTATTTTACTTATCACATCACCCATGCGGGCCCCGGAGAAACGTTAGGGAAGATACGCAACGAGTTCTCCAAGACCGACTACTCTGGGAATGATGAGCGTGTCTTGCGTTTTGCATATAACAAGTTTAGCATGCCCACCTGTCAACAGACCTTCAACACATGCCCGTAAGTACACAGAAGACTCTAGTATCTCTCTCCTGCTTATATTCATTAAATCTCGCTCTTAAGGTATATGAATTGAGGGGTAATTATTCTACCGTATTACCGTTCTCTCTAACCCTAATTTTCTCCACTCTAGATCGTGAACCGCCCCCCGCGCCCGCCCGCCCGCCCGCCCGGACCGCCCGCCGCCCGCCCGGACCGCCCGCCCGCCCGCCCGCCCGCCCGCCCGCCCGCCCGCCCCCCGGTTCACTATAGTCACTCGCTCGCTGCTGAGGATGCCGTGACTATACCGTCACCCGACCTATTGCAACTTTACAATAGCACCATGGGTCGTGAATGAAACTTCTTAACTTTATGGGAGAATTTCCTTAATGTATTTCTGTACATTGTCTAGTTAGCATTTTAATATTCTTAAGTACCATACTTTCTAGTGAAGATATATTTGTAACTCTGTTATTTAACATAAAATTAAATAAACAATTAAAATGGGCTCTGTGTTTCATTATCAATGCACTTATATTACTTATACATAAAGGAAGTGTATAAAAACGTGTGTGGAGACACTAATTCAATATTTATTATGCATTGTTTATACAGTATATACAATATCACCATTTGATACCAATATATATTTTAATTTTGGTGACACTAACTTAATATTAATCATGATTTATTTTCTTAATTTATTATTTACATAGGCTACATGCATACATATATTTACAAAACAGCATACTGTATATCACTGTGGGTATTCCACCTTTGTCATTCATGTTGGTGGTACCCTAACCCGTCAACCACCGCATTCAGACCTCATGACCTATGAGCTACCTGCCAAGAAAGCTAGCGCGGCTAACGTCTCATTATCACTATCATTCTGGAAATATTCCAGTTGAGCCGCTTCTGTTGCTAACATTTGATACTCTTCTTCCCGAGCGACGGCTGCTACTATCCTTTCATCCTCTTCCTCCTCACACTCCCCCCCCTCCCCATTCATTAACACGTTGAGGAGGGAAGTAGCGCTCAACTAGAACATCTCGCTCAGCCCACAGTTCATATGTTTTTTCCTCCAATTCACCATCAACTTGCCTACCCATTACCTCGGCCAGTCTCACACCTACAGCCTCCCTTTCTCTTTCATTACCGTTATCTTGACTCTGATTCTCCTCTCGCAATATGTCTTGACTCTGATTCTCCCCCCGCAATATGTCTTGAACTGGCCCCGCGGCTTGATTTAGGTTATCGGGGTGACCGTAAGACCGTGACTCCAAGGCATTTATGTAGTATCTTTTGTCCTCTACGATAGATATACCCCTTTTGGGATATTTCACAGTGCTCATTCTAGAACCCCGCACTGTGAATCCATGATAGTCAAAAGTGAATGGTCTCTTCTCGAATAGGGCGTCCTTGTACCGTTGGTGCGTTATCTTTCTCTTAATGGACTTGGGGACACCCTTAGCCGAACTCAACCGGTCGCCGTCTGTCAAAAGGATAGAGTAGCACTTGGGTCGCACACCTACAAACTCGGAAATGACCCGTTCCCCAACTTCTGACTTGAGGAGGCCGAGTTTACCCTTGTTGACTGTGCTGTAAAGAGGGTGAGAGGGGGAAAAGTTACTTGTATCCATGTAGCTTTTTAGTGGTTCTTTGGCATACTCGGCAAATAGGTCGGGTGTTTCAATGACCATTATTAAAGAATCTGTATCGCAGTACACTAGTTTCACTCTGTCACCGTAGTTAGCCTTCATTTCATTGTAAAAAAAATCATAGAGACGTACTTTGGACAGCTCGAGGATATAGTACCCGATGTAGTTTGGATGATTCACCATGGTGGATTTTTTATTCCGAACCACCACTACCCGCTCCGGGTTAAGAGGCATAACGCGTTTAAAATATGGGCTCCGCACCAATTTCATGAAACGATCGCGGTCACCTACAATTTCAACATCTTCATCATACTTTGCCACGTTCATTAGACAGCGTCCAAAAATGCTATTGGAAATACACTTTATCGCGTTCTTCTTGATAGGACACGTAGCGTGTTTTCTGGCTTCTATATTTCCTCTGATAAAATCAGCGAGAAAAGGTTCCTGTTTGAACGTATACACTGTACGAACCCTTTTGACAACAAGCCCGAGTTGGATCAGTAGTTTCAAAAGTGGTAATGCGAAGAGCATATTTTCTTGAGCCGCGTGTGTCCCTATTAGTTTCACGTTCTTGCTAGGTGCTGCACGGTTTTCTTCCGCGTACAAGTCCCGGGTGGTTTGTGATACATCTCGGTTTGTTATATTTTGCTGCCGGATGATCAATGGGAGATCGTCTGTCTTCTCGATGACTTCTCGTGAGATGGCCTCAGTGTCGCACAGAATGAGGTACCCGTCATCACCGTCGGTTACATGCCGGCTTAAGTCGACATTTAGGAATGTCTCAAGTTCAGTTTCATTGAGTTCTCGCATTTCCCCACAAGGCAGTTTCTCTTCCATTACGGTCGGGTACAGACTATTAAAATCTACGTACGCGAGGAATGTACTCTTATCACTGTTGGGATTGAACTCGGGGTTTGTGTAAATGTTGTTGGCTCGCACGTAACGACGCACAACACTTGTGAACCCCCCACGTACATTATTCTGAATGCGTTGGTAAATTTCAGGGTTGCTGAGTACTTCCAATTCCTTCTGTGTTGTCAACAAAAAAGAGTCATAGGCGAACCCGGGGAGGGAGACGTAGTTCACGGGGTCTAATCGCCACTGGTTTTTTAGGATGCCACGCCACTCGAGGAAGACGTCACACAAGATTCCCACGTCTACTCTGACATAGAGGACTAGATAATCCTTGAGGGTTTTGCATCCAGACTCTTTCCAAACAGTCTGAGCATGCTCATAGTCACTCGGTGGAAGTTCAGTCTGGTGGAGACGGTTAAAAAATGCTTCACGAGGGGGGAGTTGAGTTTCAGAAAGACGCTGCTGCGAGTCCAGGTAATCATAGCACATCACTTGTTTACCCTTGATTAGTAAGGGTAAAGCACGGGGGGGCACATCCTTCAGCATGCTAAGCACGTATCTAGGCTCATTCTCACTGTTTATAAATTGCTGGGCTAAATCAGCGAGCGAACCCGACATGAACGCATAGCTATCAATAAATCTGAGATCGTCAATAATAACTTCATGGTATTTTTGAGCAGAATGCTTGGGAATTATTTTTATTTTTTTCACGGGGGTTGTTAGTTCATGTAATATGAGTGACAGGTCATAGTTTGCATTATGAGCGATGAGGGTGAGTTGGAGCTTTTGGTTTTTCATTAAAAGATTACACTTACGGCAATATGCACCTATGTAGTTCATGCCCGGTTTCTCGTGATCATGGTGTTTACTTCCATTTCCTTTACCCTTTGGAAATGCTTGTTGACAAAGTTCGCAGTGACTTTGATTCTTATGGTGTAATAGATCTTGCTCACTCATTTTTATCTTGTGATACCCATTACAAAATTTCCACTTTCTCCATGATTGTTTCATCGTCTCGATAAAGTGGTTCACAGCATTATTTCCACAGTACGATCCACATTCAACTGTCTCCCCTGCCCTATTTACAATTATATAAGCATAGGCTATGGCGAAATGTTGTCGTTGAACGCACTTGGCTGCATCTATAGGGGGCTTTACTAGCATGCTTTCAAAGTCATAAAAGGCGATGTAAGACGGTTCATATGCCTTACCCGGATTCATGAATTTTAATGTAGCCCCGGGTGGGGGGAATTTTAGCTTGGTGAGACTTACTGGACATGTTTCTCTGTGTTCTCCCAACTCTCTTTCATTGTTGCACGGGTGCAGACATATATTGCAAAACTTCTTAGGTAGCCGTGAATGTGTGAACAGGTTCATGTACTTGTTAAAGTCTTTAATGAATGCTAAATGTCTATTCCCCAACAGCAAACAGTGAACAACTTCCTTGTCTTTGGCCCCCTTTCGCACTAGGACAATTTCACCTCTCTTAGCTGCCACTTTTTCGAGACTGTAAATACGAATGCAGATATTATTGAGGGTTTCAAGTTGTCGAAGCTCCTCCCAGGCTACGGTGCCTTCAATGTTACCCATATTCACATATTGACGGCAAATATTTTCCCATTGTCCTCTGATGGGGTTGTCCACGTTAGTTTTTAGGAACTGGTACGCTGAAATGACCTGGAGAACGCAATCTGTGGGGCCCGACGGATTAATGATCTGGCTTTTTCCTGGAATACCCTTGGGGTAGGGTACATACTCCCCGAGTCTGGAATTCAGCTGTACTAAGCCGAAGAAAAACCTAACATTCACTATTTCATCTAGCACAAAGCCACTACCCTCTTCCTCTAACATTTCATGTTCGAAACGTGTGGTAAAATATTCAATCAAGTAGTCGATATAATTTTCAATTTCGTCAAAACTAATGATCTGTATTTCACTACGTATAAATTTGTCTTTGTAGGTAGGCTCATCGCTATCGGGATTTTGTGCGATTAAGCGAAGGGTCATGTCCACGTATGATTTTAGAGCAGGGGGTTTAGCTTTGGGGTAACGATTGAATACTGACTCTATGATCGAAGCCATGTGTCCCCTGTTGTTTGCAAAAAAAAGATGTATATCATCTGCATCACACGGGGGCACGGAAAGATCAATTTGAATCATGGCATTGTCAAAGTAGTCTACTATTTCCCGGACATGTGGGGAGGTTTCTCCTTCCGAGTCAGAGCCAGAGTCTGAGGAAGAACAGGGGAGATGACGGCGGGGGGGCTTAACACCACTGGGACCCGGTTGTGGTGAATTACCCCCGTCTGGTTTAGATGAAGCGTTGCCGATCCCCCTTCCTTCTTTCCCTCTGTGCTGGTGTTGTTGTTGATTCTGTGTAGTACCACTAGGTCCGGGCTGGGGTGCACTGGGTCCTGGTGCATTACAGCTGGACCCTGGTTGTGGTGAATTGGAGATATCTGCAAGAGAAAGAACATATAAGGCTTTACATCACAATTACAGTTAATCACATTTATTTTTGTGAAGTGTTCATTTAAGGTATATATATTTATTGTCCGCTTGTAAGAGGACAGCATAGTTGATAATTGCACTATACTATGCACATATACATACACGTGTGTATATAGATATATTTTCCTCCTATTGATATACAGTATATTCAAGAATACTCACTAAAAACATTTATTTTTGTGAAGCGTTCATTTAATGTAATTATATTTATTGTTCGCTTGTAAGAAGACAGCATAGTTGATAATTTCACTATACTATGCGCATATACATACACGTGTGTATATAGATATATTTCCTCCTATTGATATATATTCAAGAATACTCACTAGGTGTAGGTGTGGTTATTCTCTTTCTCTTTTGACTTCCTAGTGTAGTACCACTAGGTCCGGGTTGGGGTGCACTGCCCCCTGGAGCATTACAACTGGAGCCTGATTTTGGTGGGTTGGGGATATCTGTGGGAGAAAGAAAATATAAGGTTTTACATCACAATTACAGTTCAGATCATGTATTTTAGTGAGACATTCATTTCGGGTAATTTTATGTATGTATATACAGGTATATTATTATTATGTATGTAGTCCACTTGCAAGATAACCGAATGGTTGGAATAGTTTAACATTTCATTATACCGTGCGCACATATACACACATGTACACACGCATGCATACACACATACATACAGTACATACACACATACATACACACATTTCACATGCGTAGACATGTGTATACTGATATATTTTCTTACTATTGATTATTTAAGAATACTCACTAGGTGTGGGTAGGGGTATTCTCTTTCTCTTTCGACTTCCTGGTGGTACCGGTGGGTTGCGAGCACGCCAGCCAATCACCGGTGACGGTGAGACCGAGCTTTCACTCGATGAAGACGGGGGGGTGTTGGGGCTGTTTGGTTGTGATATCACCTGAGCCTGATCTGTAATTGGAGTGAAATAGGGTTTTTAGGTGAATAAACACTAATGCATTGTATAATAATAGCACCCATAATAATAAACACTAATGCATTGTATAATAATAGCACCCATAATAATAAACACTAATGCATTGTATAATAATAGCACCCATAATAATAAACACTAATGCATTGTATAATAATAGCACCCATAATAATAAACACTAATGCATTGTATAATAATAGCACCCATAATAATAATAAATAATAAGAAAAAGGGGACTAAGGGTACTATACGAATAATATAATAACTATAATATTTGGATATATACCGGGTTCACATTAATTTAAACAAATCATATCATGGGGTTCACATGTAAATGTTTTATATATACCGGTACGGTATAGAACAAGTAGAGTATAACACTTACCCTTAGATAGAGATATTCCTTTGTAACCAATGCCAATGCCGTTTGGGATGCATTTTTGACGGTGTCTCTCCATGTTGTCTAGGGGTTGATATCCCTCGCACCAGGAACATCTGATACATAGATGCTCCCGTGTGGAGGGTACCCCACACTGGGAACATCTAACTAGGTCGCTCATTTGTTCTGTTCTGTGTGCATGAGGTAGGTCAGGCTGTCTTTATGTATGGGAAGGCGAGAGGATGCCTATTGATCTTTAAGACATTATTTTTTAGAACTTGGGTGGTGGAGGGAGAATCGATGAGGAGATACATAAAAAAGGTTAAGCTCATTAAGAATAGTGACCCCACTATAAATATGGAAATAAGATAAGTTGAGGTAAATGTTGGTTTATGGGTGCAGGCAGGTCCAAAGTATTTTGGTACGGAGGGGGGCGGTGTCAGGAGATATAAAGGTCGGTATCTTTAAATCTGAACTCTAAGAACAGTAGGATACTTGAGCGGGAGAGAGAGAGCGAGAGCGAGAACGAGAACGAGAACGAGAGTGAGAGAGAGATGGATTTTGAGATGGGTCAGGTTGTGTTTATGTACGGGAGGGAGAGAGGATATTTTTAGGTAGTTTTTATGCATATATATGGGTGTTTATATATGTTTTAGGGTTCACACAGGGTGGGCTGCATGACTATATATAACAGGTAGTCACATGTTCTCGCCTAGGCAAGGTTAGGTTAGGTGGTTGGAAAAAATATGATGAAAGAGAGAGAGAGAGAAACTACTGAGGGGTCGCTGTCAGACCGATATAGATAGCGATATAGATATAGATAGTCGATTGATTTATGGGAGCAGCTGACCCAAAAGTATTTTTGGTACAGAGATGGGTGAAATCAGGTGGCTTGGTATCTTGAAATCTGAACTCTAAGAATAGCGTGGAAAAAATATGATGAAAGAAAGGGTCGCTGTCAGACCTATATAGATAGAGATAGAGATATAGATAGTAGACTGATTTATGGGAGCAGGTGACCCAAAAGTATTTTTGGTACGGAGATGGGTGAAATCAGGTGGCTTGGTATCTTGAAATCTGAACTCTAAGAATAGCGTGGAAAAATATGATGAAAGAGAGAGAGAAAGGGTTAGGCTAGGCTAGGTTAGGTTAGATTAGATTAGGCTAGGCTAGGCTAGGCTAGGTTAGGTTAGGCTAGGTTAGGGAGAGAGAGAGAAAGAGTTAGGCTAGGTTAGACTAGGCTAGGTTTATCTTGACACTTGATCACGAATGAGGTCCAGAGGAGTAGGCGGGGCACCGTGTGTGTGTGTGTGTGTGTGTGTGTGTGTGTGTGTGTGTGTGTGTGTGTGTGTGTGTGTGTGTACAATGAGAGAGATAGAAAGATAGAGAGAGACGGTCGTATTTAAAATAGTAAGGATGTATGAAAGTTGTGACAGTATTTGCCTTTTATAATTCCCACGAGGACTGATTTATCAGATGCCACTCCCACTCAGGTAGGTCACCTTTTCCACCACTACCGGACAACCGTCGCCATTTTGGACCCATTTTTTTCTGGCAGGGGCTTTTTCCATAAAGTCTATGGATGTAAAAACGAAAATGGCAGGGTTTTTTTTTATGGCAGGGGCTTTTTCAATAAAGTCTACGGATGTAAAAACGGAAATGGCAGTGGCTTTTTCAATAAAGTCTACGGGTGTAAAAACGAAAATGGCAGTGGGTTTTTTTTTCAATAAAGTCTACGGATGTAAACACGGAAATGGCATTTTTACTCCTACTTGAGTATCCTAGGTTCGAATCCTTGGAGTGCCACAAGTATTCATTAGTTTCATTGATTTCAGTAATTAGGTTTATTTATAAGTTAATTGGTGGGTTGTTGATAATATGAATTTCCTAGAGATTATTTATAAATTGCATAACATCGTTTAACCCTTCCTGTATCGGTGACATCCATTTCATAAGATTCAGACAAATATTTAACGATTTAATTGTGCTTAGGAAGGATGTATACCAATTAAAAGACTACAGACTATCTCAATTAATTCTTTTAGCTACCATATATTCTTCCTCAGCTTCGTAAAGTCGTCTAAATGAAGCTATAATACAACTAAAATGACGTCGTCGGTACACAAGGGGTTAATAACAGCCGGAATGCAAGTAAGACACGCATCATTGTATACTGAAAGGGTTAAGGCAGTGTCACACGAGCTATATTTCCGTCAATTTTTACGAGCAATTATTGTCTGGCAGCTTTAAAAATAGCCTAATTATATCAGAATTTCAGCCACCTATAAGCGGTTATATTTCAGCTGATGGTAAATTGAATCCCTTAGCATCTAATGTCTCTATTCTTAATGAACAAATATGCTATGTCTCTGCATCATATTATTGCAGTTTCCATCATTAGCAACATAATTATCAACAAAATCTTCGTTTAGCCGAGTAATCAGGATGGCAAGATAACAATTTACTACAGCATATAGCATAATTTAAGGGGAGGTGTGGTGGAGTGGTCTTGCCACTGGCCTGGTAATCCAAAGGTCCCGGGTTCAAATCCCGATGTATCAATGGGAAGATATTATTGGGATGGAATTAGTGCTGTACCTAGTATCAGTGCATTACCACAAGCCAACCGAAACGTCAATAAAATACCCTCATTGTTCCCTGATTAAATAGCACTGTATGAATATTCCCATATTCAAAATATGCTATAGGGGTGCAATGCCTGGTGAGTTATCTGCTCAACAGGTGGCGTTGTGTGTGTAAGTGTGAGAGTCCGAGTGTAGGGGATGAGACAGTGAAGCACGGGAACGAGGTGGCTTCAGAGATGGGGTCGTTTCGGGCCATGAGTGAGCACCGTGCCTCATGTGAAGGCAAGATGGCAGGTGCTCGTTGTACTCTACGTGCTTCACATGTCTCACTCCCTAGACTGGAACAAGACCTCACGGGCTTCACTGTTCATTGTAAAGCGGTGAATGTTAAGGCTCTCAGCCTATGCCCGAGAGGAAGTAAGTTGGAATATAGAAAAAAAAAAAAAAAAAAAAAATCTACCTTCCGTCTAGTTTCCGATTCCAATGTGAAAAAGCCTCAAAATATCACGAGAAAAAAACTTGCCCATAGAAAATTGCTGGGAAAAAGCGCTCGTGTGACACCGGCTTAAAGGTGAATAAATTGGTTTAATGGTAACCAGACTACCAGAACCAAACACACAAATCAAATAGTCACTTAAATGGAAAAATAAATCGAGAATAATGATATGGCTATTAATTGTAATTGCCCACTTATACCTTGCGTTAATAGGCTACACCTTCCCTTCGAGCTTCTCACACACACACACACACACACACACCTGGTCGCCCCTTCAAGATCAAGTTGTACATGTGTTTGATGGTAGAAACAAGTAGGTTCTCAAAATAGCCAAACTAACGGAACGAAAGTCTTAAAATATCAAACTATTATAGTAGGCCTATGCTAAATATGAGGGAGAAAGGGGTCCAGAAATAACGACTACTTCCCCCTTAATATGTACAGTACATGATAATGTATCGGAACATTTCCTAGACATTAACTATACTGTACTTTGTTTCTTTTCACCTGGCGATAATATGAACCCCTAGCTTAGTAGCCTAGCAAATGTATCGATACTTGATGGACAAAATATGAAACTACTATATGTCTCTGCATCATGTTAAGACCAAGTTTATATAATCAACACCATATTTCACCATAAAAACTTCAAAATAACTGATAAATCTTGATGGGAACTTTGCAATGGACTTGGAGAAGGCCTATGACAGAGTGGATAGAGAAGGTTTGTGGAAAGTACTTAGAATATACGGAGTAGAGGGCAAGTTGCTGAAAGCAGTGAAGAGCATGTATGAGGGTGCAAAGGCGGCAGTACGTGTGGAGAGTGAGCAGAGTGAGTTCTTTGACCTGAATGTTGGTTTGAAACAGGGGTGTGTGATGTCTCCGTGGTTGTTTACTGTATATATGGATGGAGTCGTGAAAGAAATCCTATCAAGAGCAGTGGATGTTGGTGTATCGCTGAAAAGGGAGGGAATTGAGTGGAAGCTACCTATACTGCTGTTTGCGGATGATACAGTTCTGATGAGTGATAATGAATGGGAGTTGCAGGGTCTGGTAAATGAGTTTGGAACAGTGTGCGAAAAACGGAATTTGAAGGTAAATACGGGGAAGAGCAAGGTTATGGTCTTCGAAAGGGGTGAAGTCACAGAGTGTGAAGTGAAGCTGAACAGTCAGGCTATGGAGATCGTCAACGCTTTTAAGTATCTGGGCAGTGTGTTGAGTAAAGATGGGACTATGGATGAAGAAGTGCGGGAGAGGGTACAACAGGGGAAGAGGGTTGTAGGAACGCTAAAAGCAGTAACAAGAAATAGGGTGGTCAGTATGGAAGTGAAGAAGTCCTTGCATGACAGTGTGGTAATCCCGACACTGACTTACGGAAGCGAAGCATGGACATTGGTTGAGAGACTCAGACCAAGAGTGAGAGCAGTGGAAATGAATTACTTAAGGAGTGCGTGCGGAGTTACATGGAGAGATAGACAGACTAATGAGGAAGTAAGAATTATTAAGGAGGTGTGGTGTGGAGGTAGATGTGCTGGAAAGTGTGAAAAGGAACAACTTGAGATGGTTCGGCCATATGGAACGTATGGAAAGCGAGAGAATGACTAAGAGGGTGTACGAGAGTGAGGTGGAGGGACAGAGAGGGAGAGGTAGACCGAATATGAGGTGGAAGGATGGAGTGAGGAACTACATGAACGAAGGCGGTGCTGGTTGGGGGGAGAGGCGTCGACTGACTGGGGACAGAGGTGCATGGGGGCGGTTCGTTCGTGGCCACCCCTTCGGAGATCACGGCGTCAGGCAATAGATAGATAGATAGATAGAACTTTGCAAGCGGCTCGCTTGGTGTAGTGACTAGCGCCTCGGACTTCCACCCAGAAGGCCCGGGTTCGCGCCCACGCTCGGTGCATTAAAGATTTTTCACAAGCACCGAGTCGTTACCATCCCTCATGAGCAAAGGGATGGGGTAGTAGTACAGGACCCCAATGGAAATACGCCTAATCGGCCTTATTGAGCTATCCTTAGCTAGCTTAGCATGCGCTAGCTTTAAGAACTATTATTATTATTATTATTATTACCGTCAATTGAAAAGAAAGAGTATAGTTATCCCTATATTATTTACCATTGGGGCCGTTTTCTTTGATTACCGGCACCATATTTAATACAAGCTTGAATGTTCCGATATTCGGAATAATTGCTCATCTTAGCCATCTGACTGATTATTTAACATTATAGTATTTTAATACATAGTAATTTACTATATAGGAGACCCTACACGAGAATTATATTATATTTATAATTGTATACGTCTCGAATGCCAGTTTGTTTACAAATTGTCAGACAAGGTAAACACCCGAGGATCTGGTGCCAAGATGATCCGCCTTGCTACTGCCTCACCCCAGAAACAGTGGAACACTATCTACTTCATTGCCATTGACATTACAGCGCTCGCACCCACCTGAGAAGAACAGTGGCACAACACGGAGGGACCTTCACTCTACAACATATCCTAGGAGGAGGAAATATTGACCAACAAGGCAAACATGCAATTGCCTCAGCTCTAGGAACATACATAAGAGCCACAAATAAAACTTCAGACATCTAATAACATCAACGACAAAACAACTCCCAACACACAGAAAACCTACCCCTAACCAATACAGTACAGTACCACCCATACTGGTACTGTACTGTACTGTACTAGACCTCTGCCAACCTTACAAAACCCGAACATGACTCAACCCGACTTGACATAACGACTTACCTCCTATTAGACCTTAATAACCAATCCTCATCTTACCTATTTACTTACCCTCAAAACACTTTCCAGTCCTTAATGACCTTGACCTATAGTTAAAACTATGTAGGGTACAATACTTGTACTCACTATTTAGACATCCTATCTGTAGATCCCTTTCAACTAACAAACTTCCCTTCCCCTCAGCAAGCAACTCTATGCCTGTGCAGTAATCTGGATATCTGAAATACTCCGAGCAAACTGCACATATAAATATCAAGAAGAAGATCCGCCTGGCACCTCAAAGAGTGAATTTACCCCCTTCCAAGGCTGGCGTACAGTGACGGAATGATATATGAGGTAGAGGAGGGGAAGAGGGGTGTAGAGAGAGGTGGGAGGGATGTATCGAGAGGTGAAAGGGTGTTTATAGGAGGGGGGAAGAAGTATGTGAACTTGTGAAGGGACCTGCTGACCGCGTTAGGACTCTCGTCGAGGATATGCAGTAGGCCTATAGCCTAGGCTAGGCCTATATAGCCTTGTGATCAACGAACGCCTATACAGTACTGCGAAAATGGGAGTCTATACAGATAATACAGTACATATTATAGCCTTGTGATCAACGAAACGCCTACTGCGGAATTGGGCGGCAGTGGGCGTCCTCTCGTATACAGTGACATTCAAGATTCAAGATACTGGAGGTCGATGGCAAAGTGGAAATACATTACTGTAGATCCTTCACTAGGACCTTCAGCCCTTTATCCTGCTGAGTGATGATTCTACACTCCCACAGTAACTGTATATGAAGCTGGTGTCACACGAGCGATTTTCAGTCATTTTTTACAGGCAATTGTAGTCTGGGATCATCAAAATTAAAGTCTTATATCACCTAGCATACATTGAATAGGCTAAACTACCTTCAGTCTTAGTTTCCGAAGCCAGTGTGAAAGAGCTTCAAAATAGCCTAGGCTTACGAGATAAAACTTGCTAGGCCTAATCGAAATTGCCAGAAAAAGCGCTCGTGACATCGCTCTAAGTTTAAGAGCATGTTATGTTATATAGAAGTTGGCCTAGGCTAATTATGTGTTGGAAAAATACAATACCATTATGTACAAATAAATGTGAGTGTAAAATTTTAACCGATAGCCTAGTAATTTCAAATGCATAGCTTCGCGAGTGGTTGGGAATAATGCTTAGAATAATTCGTAGTAAATTAACTATTGGGCCTAGGGACTTCGTTATTATATATAATTCCGAACGCAATAAACTATATGCAAGCCTACATGTGCTTTTATTCTGTGTGTGGTGTCCTGGTTTTGAATCCACGGGAAGTATCACATGTTTCTTCACTGACGAGCAGTTGGCCGTGATATATAAAAGTCATGTGCGTTCTCAGATGGATTACTGTTCACCTCTGTGGGGTGGAAGTGGAGTGGTTGCATTGAGGCAGTTGGACAAAATTCAAAATAAAGCTATTAGATTAATCAATAACCCTGCAATCACACAGGACCTTCCTACATTATCCATACGAAGAAACGTTGCATCCCTTGCATTATTCTACAGATATTTTCACAGCAATTGTTCCGAGGAACTTGCTTCAATTGTGCCGCCTCTCCACATCTTTCCCCGTAGAACTAGGGCAGCTGAGAGCGCCCATGAATTTACACTTTCTCCTCCACAATGCAGAACTTCTGCTTATCAGAATTCATTTATCCCCAGAGCTACTACTCTTTGGAATTCACTTCCCTCGAATTGCTTTCCACAAACTTACAATCTACAAATGTTTAAATCCAGTTGTTACAAACATTTTATGAATGGAGGATGCCTTTAGGCACATGGACCTTTTTGTTTTATCTGTGTTTTTCCTTCCTCCGTTCATTGTCTCAAAAAAAAAAAAAAAAATGTTAGTATACTGTATATATATAATCTACGGTAAAATAAATGTAAATAATTATCAAGATACGTCATTACAATCAATAATCTACGGCAAATAAATATCAATATACAACATTACTATCAATTGCAATATACGGTAAAAGAAAGGTAAATACATTTAAATAATACCGTACACCATTAAGTCTATCAATTGATAATTATCTATAGTACCGGTAATATAATTATCTCCCAGACTCGCTTTTTTCATTTGTCATTCCCTCTCTCCCTCCCCCTCTTTCTCCAGCCGCCTCCTCCTCCTCCTCCTCCACCTCCACCACCACCACCACATCCACCTCCACCTCCTCCCTCCCTCCCTCCCCACATATTTGCTTTAACCCTTACAGTACCGCAACGTATTTTGTTTTTATTTTAGCTGCATTTAGACGATTATGTGAAGCTTACCGGTATTTGACGGTTTTATTCATCTTAGGAAGGATGTCTACCCGTTAAATGATAATATAGTATCTCAATTAATAATTTTAGCTACCATACCGGTATATCCTTTTATGGTAGCTAAAAGAATTAATCGAGATATTCTAGTCATTTAACGGGTAGACATCCTTCCTAAGCTGAATAAACCCGTTAAATGGTTGCCATATGTCAAACCAAAGCCGAGTCCATTATTTTTAGTCGTTATTATTGTACTGTAGCCTATATGTATATTGTATAATTATTGATAAATTGATGGTTCATAGTTCAAAATATGTCATTGGGAAGTGATAACATGGCCAAAGCAATGCTAATTTATGTTGGTTCTCTTGCATTTCTTGACATACTTGTGATAAAATGGCCAACATAATGCTATTTTAGGTTAGTTTTCTTGAAGGACATATTCTTTCAAACATTCAAACAAAATTGCTCCGGTTTGATTCATTGATAATACCACCGGTACTAAATGGGTTAACATCGAAACTTACTGATAAAACTTAGATAACTATATAACCCTTTGAGTACCAGCGACGTGTGCTATATTATTCTAGCTATGTTTAGACGATATCATGCAGCTTAGGAAGGATCTGTGGTAGTTAAAATGGTTGGTGGAGATAGTTTAAAGCCTTCTTATTGCCAGAGGTCCTTCCTAAACTATAAAATCGTCTAATAATTGCCAGAATATGATGAAAAGGACGTCCGTGGTACTGTACGGGATAATAATATCACCACGTCCGGTACAGCAACTAGAGGTAAGGGTTTTCAGGCGAATCTTATAGGTTAACCCCTTCTGTACCGGAGACTTCTTTTAACGTTCTGGCTATTATATTATTACACGATTTTTAGTCAGTTTCAAAAGGACCTCTAGCAATTAACAGGTTCCGAATGATCTCAATTTTTACGTTTACGTTTACGTTGAGGGACCCGCAGAGGGCCGCTCTCGGGCGGCATGATATGCGGGGGTTGTGCTTTTAGGACTAATGGTTAGGGACAGGATCAGGATTAGGGATGTAATGGTTGGTGATCCTAGTTCTAAATGAATCAAGGATGGGGATTATTAACTACATGAGATGTGAGGTGATTCCACTCTTGGATGCTGCGGGGGAAAAATTATTGTGTAAATATGTCCGTGCTTGTCTGATACGTGTGGTATTTTAGGTTGTGGCTGCGTCTTGTAAATCGTATACTTGTAGGGTGTAAATATATATCTTTGTCTATGTCTACTAAGTTGTTAGTGATTTTATATAACATCTGTTGTCTGTGCATTTGTCTTCTTGTTGCAAGTGGGTCAAGTTTAATGTCTTGTTTGAGCAAAGTGACAGATGTAGTGTGTCTGTAATCACGTCTGATCCATCTTGCAGCTTTGTTTTTTGTATGGCCTCTAGTTTATTTATATTGTTGTGAGTGTATGGATCCCAGATGGTGTCGCAGTAGTCTAAGTGTGGCCGAACAAGTTTTTTAAATGCTAGAATGTTAATGTTTGCGTTGCACTTGGTGAGATTCCTACGCAGGAAGCCCAGGGCCTTATTAGTCTTTGCTCTGACGCTGCTAACGTGAGTGGTCCACCTCATGTCCGCTGAGATGTGGACCCCCAAATATTTGTAGGAGGGAACAGTATCCAGAAAAGTGCTATGGAGTTTGTAGGAGAATGGGATGATTTTGTTTGAACGGGTGAAACGGATATGGTGACATTTGTCCGGTCTAAATGTCATCTGCCACTTGGCTTCCCACTCTTCAAGCGCAGTAAGTCGTCCTGTAGTCGAAGGCAATCGTCCCTATTAGTAATTGGTCTATAAACTAAGCTATCATCTGCAAAAAGTCTAGTAGTAGAAGTAAACAGACCCTTCTTAAACTACACAAAATCGTCTAAATATAGCTAGAATAAAAATAAAAAGACGTCGTTGGTTTGGAAGGTGTTAATTTTGTCTTAGTAACCCATAATTCCACACACAACCTCAGCTCTCAACCGTGAGTAGCGCTCTGCGGGTCTCAGAGCTTAAGGGGAGATGGGTCGTTTTTCTGGTCCCCCTTTTTCCTCATGTTTAGCCCCATTAGTTTTCAGATTTTGAGATGTTTGCCCCATTAGTTTGTCGATTCTAAGACCTTTCGCCTCATTTCTTTGTCAATATTTAGACCTTTCATGCTAGTTAGGTGTACCGGTAACAAAAATCCTGGCGAACGATAGTGAGCCTGTAACTATGAAAGGCCGGTTCGGCCTTTGGCCGGAACATTTGTCTACCGAAACATGTACAAATTAATCTAGAAGGGGGATCTGATGGATATATTTTTTAAAGTTTGATGGAGGTCTAGGGAGGAAACTAGAAAAATAATGAATACATGAACAACTCGACCAAAAAGTGAACCATCCCTCCTTTAAGTTCGGGGTTCCTAATCCTACTTCATTATCTTTCCATTGACCCTTAACCCCTTCTGTACCGGCGACGTTTTTAAAATTTAATTCTTTATATTTTTAGACGATTTTGTGCAGTTTAAGAAAGTTCCAAGGTAGTACAATTGGTTAAGTGAGATAGATCGAAGCCTGTTAGTTGCTGGAGGCCCTTTTTTAACCCTCTCCGACATATGACGCGATTTTGAGCCTATTAGGGATACTTTGAAGCCTTTGTTACCATCAGGGGTATTTAGAAACCTTTAGTTTAGTTACTTCAACCTCTGCAGTTGTCTTTGAGTTAGCTGTGGGCAGAAAACTAATTTTGGAGAGGTACCGGTAATTATAAGAGTGAGAAAACTCTATTTCTTATAGCTAATCTGGCAACCTCTACGTCATATGTGCGTGAAAGGGTTAATGGACTAAAATCATCTAATAGTAGCCAGAATAATGTTAGAATGACGTCATCGGTACGGAAAGGGTTAACTCTCTACATAATCCCCCCATATAATGCTGCCCGTGAGCAGCCCGACAAGGAATACGGTGGACCTACGTGTCATTTACTGAAAGGGTGAGGAGGTTAGAGTGGGTGCAGGGAGGGAGAGAGATTTACATAGATTTACATAGACACACTGACCACACAGACCTTACGATCCCAGCGAGGTGATCAGGACTTAATTCTAGTAGAGATAGCTAACCCGAGAATATGGGACAGTGGAAGGAAAGAAGAGAGAGAGAGAGAGAGAGAGAGAGAGAGAGAGAGAGAGAGAGAGAGAGAGAGAGAGAGAGAGAGAGAGAGAGAGAGAGAGAGAGAGAGAGAGAGGGGGGGGGGGGGGGGGGTACTTTGGGGTTGGGAGGGTGGTTACTATGAGTATAGTAACTAACCCCTTCAGTACCAGCGGCGACTGCTTTATTTTATGCTAGCTACATTTAGACGACTTTATGAAGCTTAATAAAGATATGGGGTAGATAACGGGATTCATTGAGATAATCTGCAATCTTTTAACCCATTCACCACCATGACGTAATTGTATTCATATCTTGGTTAGGCCTAACCTTAGACGATTTTTTGTTATCTGTAAATACTGTAATCTACCATTAGGACTCAAAGGGGTAAATGCGATCACAATAAAACCGGTATCACACGAGCGCTTTTTCACTCAACATTTATCCTCAACACTGGTCTGGCAGCTTATGTGGTCAACGTATACAATATTTTGGTTGCCTAAATTAATCTATCAAG